>LUCM01010129.1:144340-163198 GCA_008360955.1 Fasciolopsis buskii
GGGGGGTTGATAAGGTTGTGAGTAGTAAGGAAGTTAACCAACTGTTCTTTAACAATCTTTTCCATAAGCCTGGATAGGACTGGATTGTGGTTAATGGGGCGAAAGTTTTCAGGTTCATGCATAGAACCCTTTTTGTGATGTGGGACAATAATGGATGTTTTCCATTCTGACGGAAAAGTAGCGCCAGACATGGAGAGCGAGAAGAGATTTAAAAGAAGCAGTGGACGATCTGGACCAGCGGTGCGAAGTAGGACTGGTGGGATGCCATCATGGCCAGGCCTGTGGGATGGCCTGGCATATTTCATCACATTGGCGATGCCAGCAACTTCGAACGAGATGAAGGATAATCTAACCGAAGTTAACATGGGGTGGATTTCAGAGTGTGTCCGATTGTCATTAATGAGAGTAGAAGAGAAATATGTATTGAAGGCTTCTGCGATGTCTACAGGGGATTCGATGCGTGAGCTATTAAATATGATGAAGTTCGGAATAGTTCAGGATTTCGGTTGCGAGCGAGCTTTGAAAATATGGGAAGTCTTCCGAACTGGGTTGGGCGACCCAAGAGCTAGAATCTCCTGCCTTTTTAACCTTAGTTCGGACTCCATAAGAAATTCTTGTTGCAAGCGATTGACTTGTACTAAAAGCGGGAAGTCTCCCGTTTTGTTGAAGATTTTTTCAGCCTTCAAAAGTTTCGTCTGGAGCCGACAAACCCTACTAGGCCTCTTGGGTTTATGTTGAGTGGTCGGAGTGGACAGACGATTAATAGTAAAAAGAAGTTTTGCGTAAAGGTCGTCAGTCGCTCTCAGCGGGTCAGACGATAAAAAGAGAGGAGCTGAACATGGGTTAGTAAGTATTGCGGAATGTGAGGGTTTTTTGAATACCGCAGCGCGGCGCTTTATGTTGCTTTGGGCCCGCTGGTAATCGCTAAAGTATGGTTTCTTTTCGGTTGGACAAGCCTGGATATGCTAAGGGACATCATGAAAGATTTTCAACTTGTAAATGGAGGGTAGATGGTTTCTTGATTTACGTGAGCGTATGAATGAATGGACAAATTAGTAGGTCCACTGGTAATTTTGCTTTTGAAAACAAATTTGCAAACTGCTATAACGCATAGCGCAAATGCTTTGAAGTTAGGGCCAGGCAAGAGCTGAAAAATGGGCACACCAGTCTTGGAGTGAGCCTTGGTGGAATGGTCAGCGAGACATGTGATCGGATATTGATGCTCAGAAAAATTCGGGAAATTTTTCGAACCAGGTAAAATTTTCTAACTGCTAAGAATTCAGATGAAAACCCTCATTTACCGAAACAGCAATGACGGCAGCCTACCGCGAGGACTCCATAGGGTATTTTCTTCAGGAGGAGCTGCTGAGTGAGTTAGAGTTCAAAATTCACAATTCAGAACCAACAAAAGACCCCACATTATCAAAAAGCATCGGCTTCTCCGTTGAGCGAAGTTCCTTAGTCACCGTTACTGCTACCCGGTTTACTCTTTTAGAACTGAAACTGACTTCCGTAGTACTAGACAATCAGGTATACGTCAACGACACTGAATATTTTTAAGAAATTCGGAGCAAGACTTTCTTCGTCCGAGCTACCCTTGACTAAATGTCACCAGCCGGTAAACATAATACTGAAGCCGACCAGCTTCCAGCAACTGTTCCACTTTTCCGAACCAGACGTGGAAGCTTACAACCAACTAGAACTTGGGCCTTACAACAACGTGCACTCTTCTTCAGATATATTCCAACCACTCACAAGATATCCGTCAATTCACGCGATTCCCCCCCCCACCATACCGTGCCCACCACCAACATTACACCGGTTCGAAACTCTCCAACGAATGCATGCTGCTTATCGGCTTTGCCAACAAATAAGTTGAAACCCACCCTAAAGCATGAATCAAGCTTAATGTTGCATAGTTCCTTAATGGCATTACCAAGAGTTTTCCTTCCTCCTTGCCTGCCTCACTGGCCTTTCACCGAAATGTAATTGTACATCCCAGGTGGCATTAACTGCAGGTATCCAAATTTACATACTAGCAAGCTGAAACATTTCCATTATTGTTTACCACTCGCCCAATATTAAACAAAGAACACGTGCTGCACATGTCGATACATATATAGAGCTCTGATTTCAGTCTCATAAATGAAAACTAACTGAAACAACCTTGCGCCCATCAGCGACACTATTATAATTGACTACAATTCTTTTGTGAGAGGCAGGGCAAAGAATCACGGGGTAGGCTGTCTCATTTACATAGGCGATGCCCTTTCAACTTCGTAGTAGAATCATTGTAAGGTTAATGGATTTCAAAGTTCTGTCTGGCTGACTTCAGCAATCGGGCTACAAGATGTACTGGCTACTTACATCTACCGCCTTTAGAGTCCCCATCAGTTAGTGTTCACATGGCCAACGGATGCACTTAAGGCGGCCGATGAACCTCCAAGTTCTATCCGGAAGCAAGTGAATTCAGCGATGCAAGGATTTCCTGGTCTTCTCTCTCTTCCCGAAATATCTTTCCGCGTTTGTTTTCAGTGTACGACTGGGCGAGTAGACACAGCATTTTGTCTTACCCACAAGTGCCGACAGTAATCTTGCTCTAATTTTCAGAACCGACCTAATCCAGGTGCGCACATCAATAGATACCAAACTGCTCGGACATGATCATTTTCAGATTCATAGTAGGATTTTAGTTTCGCCATCCGCTATTTTCCACTAAACCGTACCGAAGAGCCTCATGGGGCCATCTTCCCCATAACTGTTAGCCACATTTGAGACAGTTGCTTTCTGTTGGTGGATCCCGAACCGGCCGCCAACCAGCTTTACGGTACTCCAGGTCAAGGCCTTGATATTATTACTCTAACCCACCAAGGTACCTTCCGTCTTGCACAGGCGCAATTTAGTGCACAATGATCTATCATTTAATTAACTCAGCTGACGCCTTTCTGCTCCGTTTTGTGTACTTCTGCACAGTCAATCTGGCGGCAGCACTCTCAATCACTGACCACAGGTCTTTTGATTATCCAAGCATTTGTGACTCTGGAATTAACTTGCTCGTTCTTGAAGAGCATTACACATTGGGCACAGTAAAAATCGCTCGAATCACTCGTTTGCTTGTCCACAAGACAACTGACACCTTGTGTTACATTCTGCAGCTGGAAGCTAACAAAACAACATAATCTTCTGTACTCTTGTGGCTGATGGGAAATGCGTTTGCAGCCCGGCAGCACTGACTGAACGCCAAAACTGAAGCTAGCTGGCATAGACAGGTAAATGAAGAAAAAATAACTTCCATTCTGGAACCTAGTCGCTAGGTGAATACCTCGGGAAGTACAAAATTAATCACTATTGGTAAGCCCGTGGGCTATTTTGAAATGAGCTTCTCAGAACCCGAATTGCTTTAATATCGTGTATTGGCCTCACAATTTGCTGAGGAAACGGCGCACTGTGCGCAAGTAACTGTAGTAAGAACGGCACTTTTTGATAACAGTGTGGTCTGAATATCGGTGTCGATTCAGTGGTTACTAAACAATGGAAATAGTGATCAGGAACATGAACCACTGTTCTTAGGTATGATTGCTGTTATGCATGACTCATCGAGGTCGGTCAATTTCGGTGATAACGTCTAGACATTGGTGATTTATGGCCGGTTGCGGCGATTTTATACGGCCAGTAGTCCTTTTGTTGGCTGGTTTTCCCACCCCTGTGGCAGCAGCTGATATTTGCCCGCTATAGTTTGGTCCGTTCAGCAAATCAAACGATCGCAGTGTTATCGCCGAAGTTGATCTGTGAGTAAGGTGACAATGGGTCATATACTATCACTGCAGCGGCGACTGTGGCTCGCAGCAGAAGACCAAAACTTAACTGGTCACATTCACTTTTTAAAGAAATATTATTGGGTGTCTCCTCGCCCGACCCAAAAGATTGTGTTAGGTCGTGGGAATGTCCTTCCGCATTTCCGGCTGTAGCATTTGCCTGTAGATTCCAAATAACCCAAGAAGGTAATTGTCTCGGTAGATTTTGGACCCTCAAAACTCTAAAATATAATCGACACGCGTGAAATCAAAAGCAGACCCAGGTCAACCCAGTGATTAAATCTAAGATGGCATTTTTGATGGTTTCCATGGAATGGGATTTTAAACCAGCCTAAAATGTTGAAACCCCTTAGTTTCAACCTTCTTCAAATTACCATAAAACCCCTTTTTACCTCTTTGATGAGGCCAATTTTGCATCCCTTAGCCTTCAGAAGTCAGTCTGATATTGCTGTCCGTGAATTTGGTAAAAGCACATCCCTCGCCTACCGTTTCGATATTTACTTGAACCGCAATCCACTACTGACCAACTGCTGTCAGGATCCAAGATTCTCAAAGCCAACAATGACTATGACGGTAAATTGCGGAGGACCGCCGGTTGCACCTCATTTTCCCCTCGGATTATTTGGTTTCTGCTGCATGCACCTGCGTTTGGTATTATGCCTGACCAAGATGGATGGTGCCACCTTCATACCGGACATGCTTCCCGGACTGCCGTGCCATATCTTCAACTTGCGCATCAATCTCAAATCCATACTGATATTTTTCCTGGGCAATGTTTGGTCACATACATTGTGCAGGATCATGAAGTGCCGTAACGCCAGCGAGTTTTCATCCTGAAGATTTTATGGCTACTGTTTTATTATTCTGGAATTATTCGCTAAATTAGAATCATTTTCTTAGGCATAAGAATGAGCTTCATTTTTCTGTTTATCGAAATTTTCGATTTGATCATTGCTTAATTACTTTGCCAATTTTAGTCTAATTTGCACAGCCACATTTCCAGCTCTGACCTGCCCTCAGCGTAAACGCTTTTATTCTATATAGTATATATTTAATCGGTCTGCTCAGTTGCCTCTCTACTGACTTCTGTATCTACAAGTTTCCATACCCCTCAACATCAACCTTCGGTTAATCAGAGAAGTAAATGCATAAGTCACAGCGTCAGCACCATGCCCTAAAAGGGCTGAGGATAGACTGTCAGGACCAACATCTGCGTTAATTTTAGTGGTGCGCGGTAGGTCCAGCACCTCTTCAATATAAAGACCTGTAGCTGTCATGTCATCACCTTGTCCAAATATGACTGGATTATATGTAAAATAATGGATGAAAGCACGATTGATACTGTCGACATCCGCAGGAGTTTTCGTATGCTTCTTGTTCTTTTCACACAAAAGTCGAGGGCTATACCATAGAAATCAATTGTTGTCACCAGTTGGCTAGCGAATGTCTTGTCGATGCTTTTGATTTTGGCTTTTATTGGAGTGGAAATTTACCGCACGCTTCAGTTACTGAGATTTATAGAAGTGCTAATTACACCTTGGAGATTTCAATTTCTGGGTGGAGATACGGCCATTTGAGACGAGTAGTGTTTCTAAGGGGCAGCAAATATCAAAAATTGTGTTGGTCATCCCTGCAAAACTTTGATATCATTATTGAACACGGATTCAAAAAAACAGGTAGATGCGAGCAAAAGGCATTTCTGAAGAACGATAAGGTTGTTGCGCGAAAAGTTATGTAGGCGAAATCGGATTTGATTTTTTTGCCTGAAGGAATGGGAAGCTAACCCCGGGTGTATCTTGGGCCTTAACAAAAGCAGCCAATGATCGCTACTTGAAACTGAAACATGGAGGTTTAGGGAGGATAAATCGGGGTAGTTGGTAATAACTCCATTTAAAATGGAACCGCCTCTGGTGGAAGAAACGCAGAGATTAGTCAAGTCAGAGTCAGTGGTAGGGTAGATGAGCGATTCTGCACTATTCGGGTTCAGCCACGATTCTTATATAGAGACGAAACGTGTAAACCTGGATCTGCAATTGAAGTGCAAGGGCCAGATCCGCCGTTTGCGAAAACAGAAACGGATTTCGGTGGTCGACAACGCCAAAGTGAACGTCTTGGCCAGCAGGTCGTATTTACGAGCTACCTGCCAGTGGCCATGAAAGCGTCCTTTAGTTGGATAAAATCATTTTGGTTCGTTATTGCTTTACCCAAATCCATATTGAGGAACAATATGGTTTTGACCAAAAAAGTTATAATCGATGCTACCGGCGAACGTAGGCTATAATGTAATCAATTATCCGACAAATGTTCAACCAAAAAATGATGACAGAATTTTAGCACAGTCGGCCAAATTGGGCGTGGGCAGATTAAGCCGGCGCAATTCGTTGAAGCCTCTTATTGTATACGACGGAACATGTCCCAAGCATATTTAAGTGAAACATATTCCCCTGCCCAAGAGCTTCCGTCATTGCCGGTTTACGATACAGCAGCGCAGCAGCAAATAAGACCTTCCCTCACAGATGAATGGGCCATTAATTAATTCTTCCCCAAGGCCTCCGGCCGCAGGTAACTCAGAAGTCACCAGGAGGCAGGAGCCCTTCGGAAGTGAGATTGCTGTATAGCCAAGTACGAGCATAAAATTATAAACCTCCTCTTCATTAGAGCAAAGGCCGAGAATTGAGTATCACTCCCAACACAGTCCATCTTTTCCGAATGACAGATGCTGCAGAGGCCCACTTCTGCAGAGTGGTGGTCAAACAAACCACTTTGGACGCCGTTGGATTCTGCTCTGCCTGAAGGGGGGGTAGGGGCTTTAGCAAATTACTGGGTGTCATTTTCATCTCCTCCATTTGCCTCAGCTAGGGTTTCGAGACGTATGTCAGTTGTGGTTAAGGCCCATCACAAAAGACGTACTTCCCATGCACAGACATTTTGCCTTGCAATAGGTGGAGGAATTTGGTATCTTGAGCTTACCAGCCTGATTCAGATGCCATTAAGTAGAGACTTATAAAACGCATCCTCGCAAGTCCCTTTAAATTGACTTGCTCGTCCATGGAGTTACTTCATCCCGGAAATCCCTGCCAGAATTTGCGGGCCAGCAGAAAAGCACAGCTTTCAAAGAGAAACTAGGGCGGAATCTAGTTTACATTCTTAAACTGCCTCTGTCAGATACCACTCCTTTTCGAGCTACCAGTACGTGCATGCGACCGTTTAAGGCGCTTTCCTTAGTGTGCGGAACCCAATAACTGCCTTCTTTGTATTATTAGAGACTTTCCCAATCTTCTGCACCTCCAGCCGTTTTGGGATAACCCTCGAGTTATATGAAAACAATGCAAGAATAAGGAACCACGAGCCCATCCTTCAATCCGCAGGCCAATTCCTCAGACCTTTGAAAGCCCCTAGGGGATTTGGTAGGAGCTGCAATTATGGATACGCTTGAAGCAGGTTAGCAGTTTCCAGGCTGAACTTTGGTTGTATTTTCAAATGATTTCCAGGTTTCCATCGATCAGTACATAAATGACTGCGCTACCCTCTGCACACACTCTAATAACCGCCAGGGGTGCATATATTTGGCTACCTTGCCCCAACCAAAATTTTCCTGTGCTTGGACTGACATTTTCATTATCGGCCAAAACATGTGGGTGATATTTCACGGAAGGTAAATGTGCGGGGAGCCACCTGGTATATTTCCTAGGTGAGCAGACAGTTCAAATCCGGACGGAACTGGAATTAACCTAGTTGCATCAATAGGGCCTCCCGAGGATTACACTGCTGGAAGTCTCTGAAAGTGCTTTGGATCTTAATGGCAAATATTGTGAGGCGGCCAGTAGCATGATCTACTGACTTGGAGCTGGGTTACCAAAGTCCAAAAAATTCAAATTGTAGTGAGCTCTCACAATTCAAAATGGAAATCCGTGCTTCAGCACCACTTACGTCAGAAGAGAAAATCAAATGTTACAGGGGACACTTCAAGACCAAGTCCGGAGATTGCAATGCCGTGCCAATACATAAGACGAAGTTTTCGTTGACTCTTTATAAGGTGATCTATGTGCAGAAAACAAAGAATGATTACCACAGATGGAGTACCTAAATACTCTTGAGGCGCCGGATGAATATTGTGGCTTACAGTCTAACAGTAGGACATCCTATTAGGCACGAGGAGTAAAGAGCTGACGGAACCCCCCGGCCAGAATGGTTCCACTAGTCAATGTTAATACCTCCATGGAGGAGCCATCTCCGTTAACACTAGAGCCTGAAAAATGTCAAAAAGCTGGCATCTAGACTACACTGAGGATTCACAGTGTGGACCTTAGGGAGTGACCGTAATCGGCAGGGCGGCTAGTCTGCTAAGCATTTTATTAACAATCATGGAGGGAATAAACCGCGATGCAATAGCCAAGTACCCTAGCGTGAATAGCACAAAAGAGAACAGTACCATGTCTTTATTCCTCAATGTCCTTTCTCAAAGGCATGCAATCGTTCTCGGATAGAGCAATAGTGCAAACTGATGAAGCGGAAGGAGTGTAGTAATGCCGCCTAAAATTCCAAGTGTTTCACTAAGTCCTGGGGCCTTGGTGTGGTTCTTGCAATCAAAGCGTTTGCATCAAATGGTTTCCCTGCATACAACAGATCCCCCTCTTTAATCAAACGCTCCTCCTTCCCCGGCAACGAACAGTGCACGCTACAGCGTCAAACAACGAATAGGCAGGCGATTAAACAAAGGAAAGGCAATTTTGGGTGAGAGTGGAGTGAAACAATTTCCTTTCAGGTGAATGCACATAGTAGGTTGGCAAGGTTAGATTTTAGGCCAGATTCCGCCAATAACTTTCGTAAGTCTGGCACCTGAAGTCAACCTCTTATCTTTTCGGATGAGGCCAAAACCTTTGGGGATTCCACATAGGCTGCAGCACAAACAAGCCTCAGTGACCCTCCGGACTGGTTTCTTTGTTAGTTGCTCCTACCAAGTGGAGCTGAATGCCGGAGATTTTGTGTACAAGCGCAAGAGTATATAGAGTCCCTTACCAAAATAATGCCTAGGGTCTAAAGAGGGCAAGCCATGTGCTGCAAATGGTTCAGACTTTTGGCCCGATGTGCCATGGTGGAAAATAAGGCATAAAGATGGACTCACGCGACATCGGGGTAGCAGCCACCTATTAGATGAGATCGTGAGACCACAATTTAGAACTCGCCTGGAAGCTTGAATACTCACTTTTGTCACCGACCAGGCCATTCTCGATACAGATCAGTCATACGGGGATGGAGTCCAAAGCCTGGAGCCCTTTTCCATGAGTAGACGAGGACGGAGGCGGGGTAAAAGTACAAATCTTTCGTCTTGTTTGTAACATCAAAGTTCGATGTTCAACTTGGGAGCAGTCGTCTACGGCCTGCGTGAATCAAGAAATAAATAGCAGTAGTGCAGAAAACGGTGTGATTGAGGGAAATTAATTAGCCAATGTCGTTTATAGATCCCACATGCAACACGAGGAGGAAAAGTGCACGGCAATAATCGAATCTTAAAATCAAAAAATTTGTTCGTAAGTTTTAAGATGTCAGAGTGCAATGTTCGGCAGCGTTAGAATATGAAGAGGACTCAAATATACGTTTGCAGCCATTCTAAGCCGTAGCCAGTTTTGCTGTTCAGAAATGCGCACTTGGTTCATTTGAGCCCCGGATGATGAGTGTCGGATTCCCGTGATGGATGCAAACCAACAAGCATACAAAAACATTTATAGGATAAAGCGCCTAACTTAATTTTATGACAAAAAACCCATAGATTATGACACCAAATTTTCTTCCAGTTGGTTTTTGTTGGCTATACGCTATACCATAGCCGTTCTTTTAGTTCATCCTTTAGCTTCCTTATATCGTAAGCCAGAACGGACATGCCGTTTGAAGGTCATGAATGAATAAGCGGTGCTCGTGGCTTGTTGTGGGTGAAGGGTAGTTAATCTCCCGTATCATCAAATACCCAGGATCTTTGCTTTGGTCATGTATATGAAATGGATGAGCAAAATAGAAAGGTTCACCACCAAGTACAGTCGCATTTATTTGTCATCCGTGAAGCTTAGACTGGAGAAGGTTCATGGATTATGACAGCTGCATCAAACGCGAAGAGGCGATGGTTACAGCGAGGGCCGCCGGGTATTGGCAAAGGTAGCAAGGAGAGAATAAGGCTGTCATACGGCGGGAAAGGCCTAGTCTGGAAACCCGCCAGGTCCGAGGATTCAGGGAGTCACCGGCGGATGCAGGATTGCTTTCCCCAGCCATAAATGAAAGACGCTTTCGTACGGGTCAAGAAGTGGGGTACCACTGTGGCAACTTATCCCTGTGCATTCTAAGGCGATTGCGCGACGTCATTATAGTGAGGGGTCACCCCAACCACCGACACCTACAAAGAACTTTCGGGGCCAAGAGAGATGGCTTGTCCAACAACCAGTATTCCATCAGTACCGTCACCGTGGGCTGAAGGTAGATTAAAAGTGACTCAAGTCATAATTTCTGAGAAATCTCAGAATCCCTGTCGATATGGTCACCTAGATATAGGTGTACTAAAAGGCGACCAAGTTTCGTATTGCCTGGAGGGTGCTCAGTCAGAAGCAGCCATTGGTGCCTTCCCCCGAAAGGAGGTGGTTCTGCAACACAGCCTCCTCAAGCAAACCGTACGGCTGCTCCTGGGGTTTTTCCTTGCGAGGCTCCTTAAGATCGAAATAATGTCGGCGGGAGACGATTCAAAGGTATAGGTAAAATAAGCCAGCTTATTGGCAGTCCCACATGCCATAGAATACAACTGTAAAGTTGCAAGCGACACCCCAGGGTCACGACGGATGAAAGCTTTCATTGAAGTGTAACGGAAGACACTATAACATGTGTCGTACGGTGCCTCATATTCCTCAAACAAGGATGGCCGCAGTGATACATCTAACGACCAGTGTGGAGCAACAAAAAATGGAAAAAGCAAATGACACACTATTCTGGCTTGCCAATGTAGAAGTTTTCACGATGTAACCCTCGACGTTTTTTCTCAGATTTCCAAATGGCAATAGACGAGGCCCCGTCGGTTGGCACTAGTGAGAACAGCCTGGCGAAAATCAGAAGTGAAAAATTTTTTACACATCATGGTGCCACAGTGACATCAATGCGAAGATGAATGCGGCAAACCACGATAGAAGATGCGGAGCGGATACAGTGATTCAAAAGCAAAGACTGGAAGGCGCAGCCCAAAGGGAAACGCAAAAGCGCCGCAAGCCATAAAGCAAATACAACCTAACAAACGTTGCAAAATCAAAATCCCGGAACAACGCTTGTCATAGAGAAAACCAAGCCTAAAATAATCGACCTTCTAAACGTTGATGCCACTAAGAATGAATTACCACTGCATCTCAAGTTGAAACTGATAGCGCCCGTGCTCTTTACCGGCGGGTTTCCACAAGGTGTTCTGCTTTCATTTCCTAATTCCTTGTGGACACTGGCACCGCAAAGATCCTCTAGTTTACCTTCTGAATTCGAGATGTACATTCTAAAAACCAAAATCAATATTCACAATTCGGTGCTCAAAGAGGATCTTGAGAAATGCTTGCATAGGAACGACGTCCTTCATGAAACCCGAAGTGCTCGGGCTTCCGAAAGCGACTATTATAAAACTTACCCAGAATGGTGAACACATCCAACAGATCGCTGACATCCGTAGATTTACAACTACTTCAAATGAGTCTGAAATTCAATCGCCAGAGAAGACCGCTATTTGTCGAAGAAACTGTGTAACCATTGGAACGGGCATTATCGAACCCTGCGGAGGAAAAGGCCAATCAACCTTAACTGAGGATAAGCGACATTCCTAAGAACCAAAAGCTAATTTACCAGAATGTCACAGTGGAAAAAACGAAAAAACTGGCAAACCCAAAACAGGATCGACAATTTTATATTACACAGCAAACAAAGGGAATGTTGTGGTTATTCTAAATAGATTAGATTACTGCAACCAGGTCGTCGAAAACCTACGATTCGGATAACATGACAACATGGAAAAGGAAAACGTGAACACCTTAATCAACACTTCATAAATCCATGCAAACATGCACCTATCCGGTTTGAAGGGGAAACTCAGGAAATCTCTGCGGTTTCATTAACACCAAAAGCCAGCAGACCTGAAAGATTTTACAGTTTGCCAAAGGTCCTCAAACCAAATTTACCCATTCTTCCATTTGCACTTCTTGTGGGAAGTAAAACTGGCAAAATATGTCAATGGAGTATTAAAACCTTGTCAGAAGATAGTGGTAAGTCATACCAATGACGCATTCAAATTAAGTCACATGCCAGAACAGTTTAAACTAGAAAAGGATGATGCTGCTTTGTGCTCTGAGGTATACGAGTTCATCATTCATCAAAGACAGTCGGAACGGTTTAAATTCATTCTAAACTTCGAAAATTTTCCTATAAAACTACCTGCACTAGTTCCATATGAAATTACGAGAGGAAGTCACCGGAGGTGTTGAACTTTCCCTCACGTCAACATAGTTCACATGCAAACATCATTTGTAACAGCACCCGGAAGGTATGTTCATGAAATTATCAATGTCCCCATGGTAGGAAATCATGTCATACACTCTGTTAAATCAAAAGCCTTAATGATTTTCATTCATCCCCAGAATTTTTACGTACCGTACGTCGACAGTATGTTTGCAATCATCTAGTCTTCAAAAAAGATAGCGTCTTAAGCTAGCCATAATCACTGAAGTTCCACTGATTTCACGACGGTATCAAAAACCACCAACGGAGTCACCGACTTCTTAAATTTTCGGTGGAAAGTCATCGACTCCCGAATATTCGGTGTTTACAAAAATTCCACACATTCAGATAAATATTTGGACTTTAGTTCAGCTAATCCAAAATGCGTGTACCGGACAGTTATTTCCTCGCCCACCAACAGATTTGAAAATCTATGCATTAATGACATCGAACATAGAGAAGACCTAAGACGTCTACACGATATCTCGCAGGACAATCCTTATCGGCCATGCCTTGTAAGAAAACAACTGGAAACTTGCAAATCACCAACCAAGATTAAAAAAGAAAAGAAGAAAAAGGCTTCACTCGGAATTCTGTACAGCGCACGCACTTTGGAAGCAATAAGAAACGTCTTCCATGACTTTGACATCCATATCAGGTGCTAAAAATAAAGTCCAACAGAACAACTTATTCAGTTGCAAGGAATTTTTACCGAGTACATCGGGCAGGCAAGTAGACGACTGAAGACATTGATAAAGAGACAGTGAAGGAAAGAAAAGTGCAGACCTTCAGACAAGGCAGCTTTATCAAGCTTTGCGCACCATTCGGCCATCACTCTGCGTGCCGCAGCAGAGGGACAAAAAACATATGAAAAACGCTAAAGTGCTCCAAAGAGGATTCAGAACCTGCACTTAACGTAGCATTGTCGAGGCTCTCGCGATAAAATCCACCCCGCTTGCTTCAATCGAAATGACGGAGCAGCGACTTCAAAGATATTAACAGCCCCAGTATCTCCGAGAAACAAGCATTCCAAAGGTCACCAAACTAGTTGACCTGAACATCAAAGTGGCGCATGACGCGATGGACAGCTAAACAGTTACTCGGCACACATTCCAAAGTACACACGCTCGCACAAACGGACAACTGAACGTTCGCTTTCATATGAAGGTACCCTCAGTTATTTGGCTGCAAAACCTACCTGGAGTGTTGCATCCAAACCTTATGGCCGTTGCCAAAAATGATATAAGTAGACTATAGGCAAAACGGCTGTCACAAAAGGTGATATATTACAGATGGTAAAAATCGCACGGTCCTTGAATTTTGTTTCCAGAATGCCAATGCAGGTGCGGTGGTCTACTCTAAATGTACAAAATAGTAAAGTTTTTTCAAGTATAAATGAAGAGGATCGGTTCACTGTTACGCCGGGCAAGGCACTATAGATTAAAGTTTGAAACTAAAGCATGTTTTTGCAAGGGTCCAAATGGCAACTAGTTCTTTCCCACTGAGGTGATTCCATTGTGTAACAAACTACCGGAACATCTCACTGATTGTGATGACGTCAAAGAATTTAAGTGAGCTGTGGAAACCTGACGGGAATATATTCCGAGATAGAATAGAGGTTTCCAGATGCAAACATAAGTTTCACATACCGTAACTGATTGTGCACCTTATATTTTTATCCCAGAAGCAAACTAACATAGCTGGAAGCTTCAGATTGCGGCTGACAACGTACCCATCCAGACACCTGCCTGGGTGGGAGCCACAGTTTTTCCTGTGAATGCTAAACCGAGCTGGACTGAAGACCATGGACTTCCATCGCCCCGATTCGCAAGCCTTTTGATGCAACCGTGCCAACCTGATGGGCCTAGACTACAAGAACGATTGTCGTTATGATGTTGTTACAAGATTTACTTGCTCTTAATGGGTTTGGAATACTGACAAATGTGACACTGCTGTCAAAAGGGAAATAGTTAGAAGCATTAAGGTTTTGAGTGAGCCTCATTGGAGCCAGATGGCGAATCGTGCGCGAGCAACGTGCATACTACAACCATGTTAGACGGTGGAATTTTGACTACTCAAGCGATCCCGTAGTACGCACACATGTCCCGCTGAAGGCTTTGCAAAACTGATCTATATCAAGACATCAAGACGAGACATCAAAAATCGTTTTCTCGGCGTAAAGGGTAGGCGAGTGCCGTACCTTTTCTTGCCGCACAAACGAGGACCCAAGAACCAGATGTGCCGCACCTGATAACAAAGACTATAAAAGACCGGGAATTAAATATGCGCTGCGTTTGGCCCGTGCAACATATCAGGGCACTAAGGGGAAAGACGTGATACTGTCGAGCCGCGAGACTTAAAGCCTAGATATCAGCAAAATGTTGGATTTGGACTTCTAAAAGAACAATGAAGAAGTGGACGCAGTCCCGCAGCCCCGTAAATGCCCTTGACGTGGCTCGCAAATAAAATCTGTTTTGCTCAAATGGTTTTCCCATAAGTGTGCTACGTATCGGGAACTAATATTAATGCGAAAACCCGAAATGAACACCCCTTAGGAAGTGAACGTAGGAAGTACTCCGTCACCTTAGCTGAGCCCGTAAGCCGCTGCAACTGTGGTGTCCACAAGATATGCTCGGTGGAAGCGGTGAATCTAATTGCTTCCCACATTCACGGATCTTGCGGGCTTTGCAGGAATATTCGTCAGACAGAGTTAAACACTGGTGTCCGATCCCGGGGTCTCTTCGTCATCTGATGACGAAGTCAGTTGGAATGGTCGATTCCGGGAGGGCTCATTAGATGAGGGTTTAAGAAAAGCATTTGTGGAAACGCGCTCTTGAACACTGGTAGCTGTTTGACTTTCCGGCAGGCACCCAAGAGTCATTCAATGCCCATTTTGTCGATGCAACCTGGAGAAGACAAATTTGTCAGCGCTTAAATCATCGTAAAGTACATTTCATCATTTTAAGTACATTTGAAAATTTCAAACGGTGTGGTATCCAGGAATTTCCAGTGAAAGTACTAATTAAGTCGGAGAAGGGACGGTTTGTTCTACCCTGCGGTAGTTGCGGTTTAATTGCACTTTCAGTAACTCCAACGCGGTGGGTAGAAATGTGCTTGTTTCTATCAGGTTCCTTCACGCACCGTGCTGGCAGCCTCTGGGCTCGACAGCGATGAAAGGGCTCATGAATTTGAGGAATCCGTCACCCAAATCATATCCTTCCCAAGGGGGTTTGGTTTGACCGTTGAACATCACGTCCAGTCGGCCGAAATTGTCCAAAACGATGTATTAGCGTTGAGTTTTGGCACATGGAAAGGGGCCGAAATGCAGTGGTTTCAGTGCAGATAGAACTCTATTAACAAGAAAAAGAGGTGGAACGAGCTATCCAACACAGTTGGAGTAAAACCTAAGATTGTTGATCATACCTTGTGTAGACTGAAAAATGCCCGCATATGCTACGCGAGAAGCTTTATATGGGCAACATAATTAAAGCGCATGGGCTCAACGGTGCCACCAGCTCTCTGGGGGAGGTGAGGATTACAGCCAAACACAAGCTCATTCGGTGTGGCTTGCATTTCCGCATGGGAACTCCGTTCGTCCAGAAGAGCTAATGATATTTTACCCACACAGTGTTGGTCCCAGATAACATAGAGGTATTTAGCCTCCCGTGAAATCTTTCCCTTATCCAATGGCGTTCGGATAACGGGCAGCCGTTCCAGCAATTTAATAGCCTGAAGTTAGATGAAACCTGGAAAGCATCTTGCCAAAGGGTGAAATAGTGAACAGTCACCATAGGATGGCAACCAGTATATGCCGACCCTTACGGTGAATGAAGGTTTTACAGCCTGTCCCGATGCAGAAAAATACATTGATTTGGCCCCTAGCTACCGACTGAGGCGGTTTTTGCTGTTGGACACGCAGACACAGCAGCGAGACGGCGGGGAGGGGCACGTTAGTAAGGCATGCAATTGGAGAAACGAGTCTTTGGCATGGTGGACGCAGCCAGTGGAGCATTGGAACGCCAATGAACTCGCACCTTTTTAGCTTTACAGACATATGCCAGACCAAAGACGCACCTTGCATTTAACTTTGAGCCAAACAAAACACTGTCGCCATCTTTAACAAAAGCAACTCCACGCTATTGGGCGGTGTTGTATAACAGGAAAATTGAAGAACCGGTGCACTGCGGACGCCTTAGAAGACCTTCAGGCACGGCGCCATATTTGTCTTCTGTAACGGTAAGATAAATGGAAACGGTATGCATAGTGAGCTTTTTTGTCGAAGTTAGTCCATTCCTGGGTCAGTCATCTGGGTCCGGGCAATTAGGCCCGGGTAAATTGTAGGTTTCGGGGCAAACGGAGCTGCTTTATACAGCAAAGTGCATCCGCGGCCTAGACGTCGGCAACAGAGACTTCCAGTGTCCATTTTGAACTATGAAACAAGACTGAGGTGGTGAATTTTTGGTCGTTAGTAGCGGTCGGAAGCTGAATGTACCAGGTACGTTGGCAGTTCGTGATCTGCGAACGCCTTGAGTGGGCACCCTTCTGGCGCATTTCAAATTATCGGACTGCGAGGCAGGAGACTGGCAAACCTCCACAAAATGTTTCAGTTAGGCTGCACCAGGTGCTACCGGAGTGACAGTAATCTTATCTTACGCCGCAACGTCACCGGAGTTGGAGAAAATATACCCCGATAATGTGACATTGGGCATTTCCAACTCATATTTTGCTTCCGTAATCATCGCATCATGTTTGTCAATGAAATTGAAAAGAGGGAATAGATGAGTTCAGCTGCGTTCAACTAAAATATCGCCCAGACACGTACGCATCCCTAAAGTGCCACATTACTGTCTGTAACGTTTCCATCAAGTTACTCATGAATTCGAACTGTCTACGAAGCGTTGTATCTATTATTTTTTGTGTCAGTTTCCATCGAATGGATGTAGCTTTAAGTCCGTAAGAAGTCTGCAGCGCTGAAGGGGCTTAAATCCAGCAAAATGAACTGAAGTTCCGTGTACGTGAAATCGGATCCCAGTCGGGAAAGTATCTCTGTTATGTGCTTTATATTGTCGGCAGCTTTGCCACTTGCCATTAGACTTGGGAGAGGTCTAAAAAGAACCGGAGGGCTTATGATGCCCAGTTCTGACACAGCTGACTGCTGCCTTTACTATTCCAGATGCCTGGCAATTCGGCAGACTAAAACTCGTGGCCTTTTGATTTGCATTTTTAGATGGTTTTTACAGTTAGGCAGGAATTGAAGCAGCTTGTCGAATCAGGGCCGTTTGGCACCCCACGATGGATTACAATTACTCGCGCGTGTGAACTAAAAGGGAGCGGAAAATGAGCCAAATATCCCAAGGTTTCCCGAAATTTATTAAAACAATATTTAAAACTTTCGTCATTACCAAAAAGCACTGCGCGCTGGCACAGTCCAATACACAAAGACCCTATCTCTGCCCTGGAACGATCGAATGGGATACTGACACCAACGAAGTTTGAAAAGATAGGCCCTTTTTGGAAATATTGAAGTGCTTTTCCTGCCTGCTGACTGGGGCCCAAGTTAACATGGACAAACTGAAAACTGTCCAGCTCTCGGAAATTCCACGACTCAGAGGTTTTGACAAAACTAAGAACACTAAACAAGCTTAAACCTGCCAGCCGGGATGGAATGCAACGAACAATCGTACAGACACTGCTGGAACTACTCCCAGCTTCTGACTTGCGGCACTACGATGCCTCACTCATGGAGAGGAAGGTATCTGGAGAATGGAAAACCATGATATTTTTGGGCATCTACAAGGGCGCAACTAAGCAGAGAAACCACAGACGATGTGTCAAACGTGCACTATGTGCAAAGCGCTGGAGTGAGTCATCAGAAAGCAGATATGCGAGCAACTAGTGAGCGAAAGAACTATTTCAGTAGAACGGCGGGGACTCATAGTAGGATAGAATTGTCTTGCAAACCTCGCGCTTTCCTGGGCGAGTCAGAGAAACTCCAAGCCGAGGGAGACCGGGTTGGAGTCTGCGACGGGAATAGTGGCCTAGATTAGGATTCGGTTACAGACAATCATTTGGATCAAAAAATGGCTGAACTAGGAATAAATAAAGCAGATTTCAAAAGAGAAGCGCTAGTGTTGGAGAGTACACAGCGGCCCCGGTGATCGGTACCTGTACTCACATTAAGTGTGCTCACCAACGACATACCAGCGAGCATGTTTAACCCATTCTATGTCTTCTTTGGTAATGTCAGAGTAGCAGGTATTAACCCGGAGGACATTAACCAAGCAGTCAAAACCTGATCGTGTAGGTTAAAACTTCCATTGAACCTGTTCAAATGTCAAAGGCTTACTTCTGGGGGGACATGAAGGGAATGAATTGGGCGATATCACAGACTTTTCCCCAGTCACGTTCTTGGGTGCAACTATCACCAGAAATTACACGCCCTCCAAACGGCGTTTAAGGGCTGCGAATAAGACCACGGTGGAGCGTTTACTGACCACGTCAGTGATACCTCTCAAGGAACCTGAGGTTTTCAGGCTTCTGT
>LUCM01010134.1:2218-15554 GCA_008360955.1 Fasciolopsis buskii
ACGATTTCTTCACATAAGTCCACCAGACATTGACCCATTTGACTCCGGTTCTCCTTCTTTTCCAACGCCACGTTCATCTCTAGACCCAGCCCAATTTATGAACGCAAAATTGCTCGAAACAAACCTCATGTATTAGTATTACGATGGCACAATACCCATCCTTTGTCGCCGCTCTCCTTGCTAAATCGGTCTGTGCCTTCTGAATTTGAGTTTTATACTACCTTTTTGATATCCAGTCTAGTTTTCGCTCATTTCCATTCCGTTATCGCATCCATACTGATACTCATCTCCACCCTATGACTCTCTTGACTATTGAGTATCCCGGCCAACGGGCGGCGACAGCCATTGCCCTCCAGCCATATTTTGCGCCCGCGATACGCACCTTTGTTGCATTCAAACAATATAACTTGCAGTGTAGGACTGGAATGCAACCACAGAAGAATCTTTGCGAACAATTACCTAGCTTTGATTTACAACCCCCTGCTCGGAAAACCACGTTGCCTGTTATGATCCTGTGAGCGTAAACCACATTGCATTGTATGTTTGGTTTCCGTTTTCCATTTCTTCATTGTGCCTTCCTGACCTAATTTTAATGTTATCTTGCGCATGACTCTCGTATGTCGAAAGATATACAAAAACAAACAAGCCTCCCAAATGACTAGAGGTCGCTTTCACCCCCTGTCCCTTCGATTCACATAGTCCGTATTTCCATGTGCATCATCTATGTAAAAAATTGATCTTGCCTTGCGCATGCATCTCGCAATCGAGAAATATACATTATTATTATTATTATCAGGTATTTCATTTTCGTTTGCTATCAAAAGTCTGGCACTAGGGCACCGCTGATCCCTTTCGTTCCTGGCTAGCATTTTACCTTGCTTCAGGTAGTAAGACCATTGGTGTTAACAGCATCTTTTCTTAGCTTCATGCTACCACCAGTGATCCAGTTCAAAGCAGTGTTTCGGGCCCCTTAATGTCTCCCAAATTTTTAATGGCTGGTTCCCTAAAATTGAACATAGAACCTCCTTTCTTTGCTGCCCATGTAAAATTCTCTGCGTTTTCCAACTCATGGCTTGATGCGCTACGGTAGCAGATAATGCCAGGTTTACTCTGACTCATATCTCGGGGAATAAACTTGTTAATAAAGTTTTCAACAGTTAAATGCTACATTCTCACCCCTAAGGGCATCACTCTTTGCAACTTTTGCATTTTTGGAGAACTGCCTTGCAGAAATACTATTTTTGCGGCGCAGTAATTTCAGCTGCATGTTCGTGGGGCCCGAAATCTGTCATGAAAATTTTCAAGCCTGTGAGCCTCTCCAACGTCGTACTCAGGGTGCTGAAGCAGTTGACCTGAACCTAAACCTATCAGGACCTGGCCGAGCACTCGGCACACTGCCCTGCTCAGCAGGGCTTCTATAGAACACGTTTTTTTCCTGCCAAAATACTGTGCTTTGTCAATGAGATAACTCAAAGACTGAACGAAATTCAGAAGTTTGGATTTTGTTATGTTGAATTCACAAGGTCTTCGCTACGGTAAATCATCGCCTTCTTCAGTTTACACATGAATCACCTAGTGTCCGAATGAACGTGTACCACTCGGCAAGGGTCTTTCTCACCAGGTGGATATCACGCTTTGGGAAAGGCCATATGCGACATCAAAAGCTAAGGCCCGAAATGGTCAGTGTTAGGGTCAGCATTTTATTATCTTCGAAGATGAGCATGACTGGACGTAAAAGTCTGGCCGCAGAACATGACGGCCAGCCATTTGAGTAGTACCATTCACATTAGCGGATTATGTTATCCTTATTAAGCTCCTTAGAATTAATCGTCGGCCACCATGGCGGGACTCAAAGTAAGGCGAGTAATAAGAACTCGAAAGCGTGGATGGGCAACGTGCTAAGTGTGCCGTACTCTTTAGAAGTAAAGAAGATACAAGGAAGTGCTTGTTTAAGATTAATTCAGCAACAGATATCAAAATCCATTCCGGAGAGTTCTACGCGTATGTGTAATCCAAGAAAAAGTAATAGATTTCGTCTTTGCCCAGGAACGGCCGGAAGGAAACCTAGCATTGACTGAATGCGAAAAGAAAAATGTCTTACCAGAAGCGTTCAAGGGCACTTCCTTCACAATGAATGACCTCCTGTCAACCTAAGAATTGCCCAAACCGCCCGGACTCCGGAATCTCAGGAATTCTTTGCCGCAGAAGAACAAGCAGTGACAGAGTTCTGCACGCTGGATAATTCTACTGCTTCCAGTTTGGAAAAGCCAAATAAAGCAGTCGTCCCGACATTGGCGAAACTGCTTCCAGGCTATGTCACGCAGCTCCACTACGCCCCCCAAGGAAAGGAATATACTTGAAGTTTTGAAACCTGGGGCAGTAGTGTGAATATAGAAAGGCGGACCTAGACAAAGATCAAAAGATTTCGAACGAGTGTGCCTAGGTTGCTTCTTATGAGTCTCGCGGGGGTAATCCCAAAGCGAATGCGCGCGTTACCCTGTTTTTCAGTAGCACACCGCAAATTAATAATAGAAAGGTCCTGTTTAATATCCCGCTGTTTTTTCTGGATGGGTTAGCGAAAAGCGTACAGGAGATTTGCTGAGTCGAAGTCTGTTACGTGGAATTTTGCTAAGCATTCGGTTCAGTTAACCATGGCTATTTGGATAATAAAAAGAAAGTACTAGGAATATTAGGGAGAGACAATACCTGGGAAAACAGCTTTCTTAATGAAAGATCATTTGGCGCGAGTATTGGAGCGTACGGGACGGCCATCGCCGACATGCTAAATAGTTTTCCCCAGGGGTCGGTGCTGAGATTCACATCCTTATATTCATCGACGACCTAGAAAAATAGTGCAACCCATGCGACCTTTTCGTTGATGGCATCAATTTAGCAAGTGTAAAACTAGAGGGGGACATCGAGGCAGTCAAGTTTTGTCAAGTAATTGGGAGGCTCTGTTGCACCTGGTAAATTGTGGAGCGCTGACCTCTTAAAGATAGCACACAGCGAATGTAGTGATTGATATCATGAACGTCGCCCAAACGAGCAACCCTTGCTCAACTATCACGAGCAATTTCTAAACCTCCAAACGGCACAGAACCGCGGCGAAAAAGACTAATATCAAAATATCTTGCATCGAACCCAAAGTATTTGCCAAGTGCGCATGACAACACTAAGAATGCAACAGCAGTGTTGCGTTCACCTCTGTCGCCAAACCTAGAAAAGATAGTTGTTTGAAAAAGACCCAGAAGCTGGATAAAATGTAGATGAATGGCCGAAGGCTATGACGAAAGATTCCGCAGTCCTGCGATTTTTTCCCAGGCCCCAACAACTGTGCGGTAACCTTGCTTATATGGTCAAACTGGCGAAAGGATTTTTGGGGCATAACACGTGAGAAAATGTTTACTTTCGTGCAAGACAGGGGCACCAGATATCATGGTTTGGGACTGCAGTATGGTTGTTCAAGGCTTCAAGTGAGGTCTAGGTTCTTCACCAACGAGCTAACTTTATTATGGAACCGACTGCCTGAACATTAGGTTCATAGCAATAACGTTGATGTATTTAAAGAAGCCCTAGTTGCTTACTGGGTGGAGGTCTACCCAAAGCTGGAAAAGTATGTGTCATTTGTTAATACAGAATATATCTGTTCGACCCGGCGCTGCATCTGGTAACTCGCCTCTGGGAAAAAAGCACGCAAAGATGGCACTGTGGACACTAATAGGGACGTCTGAGTCGCTGAAGCTATACGTTCCTCCTGTTTACGCTAAATTGAATTGTTGCAAAATGACCGCCCTATTTGTTCTCCAGGGATATCAAGGTAGTAAGGTCTGCTGGCAGAGTTGCTTTTAGCAGATATACTGAGATTGTTCTAGAGTGGCGGACAAAATATATCTGCCATCAAACGCGTGCCGTTATCTGGAATGACGGAACGTCTTGGAATGTCACACGGCCAAGGACCATTTCCGGTGAACCAGGTAAACAGGATGAAGGTGCCAAGAATAGTATCCGCTTCAGATTTTTAAGGAATTGGCCAATGTCCCACATCAGGTCAAAAGGCCACTGGTGTATTTTAGGCCTGATCCAGCTGCCTGCTGCTGTGAATCGGAGGTTTTCAATGTCTTGTTTAAAGACAGGGCAAGATCTTGTTTGACAAGCTGTTTGGGTCCCCTGATCTGCTAATCAAAGAGACCCCGCTTGTCGTGAACAGGCTCAGCGTTCATCAAAGGCAAAGTTTGGGTTCAGTTTGGAAAATTACGGGTTAAACGACTGGGCGACTCAGATCCCCTATCTTTGTTTTGTGAGTGATACCTAGGTCAATAAATAGACAGCTTGTCGGGTATTGGCCCAGAAACCTTTTCCAGCAAGGCTTAGAGTTTTGCGCACTTGGCCCCAAAAGGAGGCTTCAAAAACATGATACAGGCTATCGGTCAGGCCGCACGCTTTCAGCAACAGAGCACCGCATCCGAACCGTTCGATCATCCCATGACAAGTCTCCAAGGAATGGGAATCCTATATGTTCTCCCTAACTTCAAGTCTGGCAGTCGGACAGAACTTCAAAACCGTTGCCCATTGGCATTAATGTCGTTAGTGTCGGAATTCCTGAGAGGCCTGGTGGATTATGCTCCGCGCAAAGTTCTTCAGGGCAGCTACTTGCACGACGCACATCACGGATTTGGAGAATAAAGATCGCCCCAAAGAACCTAAGTGAGCACATGCACTAGTAAATTGGGATATTGCACAGTGACGTTCCTTCGGATATAATCTCAGTGGAATTCTGTAAGGTATTCAACCGGGTCAGCCAGCCACGATTAGTGGAAAGGCTACCGAGAATTAGGATAAATGAAATCGCCATAACCTGGACATCGTGCAGTCCACACGATCGAGAATTCCAGGTCCTGGTGACAGGGTCAATTTCCAATTGCTTTGACGCACAAGCTGGGTGCCGCAATGGTTTATTCCGGGCCCAAGATTGTTTGCCATTTTAGTGGACGATCTTTCCGCGCAAGCAGACTCCTAACCGTTACGCTTTGCAGATGAATTTACGATCTCCCGTGGTTAAGAAGCTGAGCTTTAGGTAAAATACCGTGGGGTGACCTTTACAGACTACACCAGCTGTCACCAACTACCACCCTTTCAATACAGATGGGTGTAAGGGTGTGCGCATAGAAGGACACTATTTCAAGGAGTACAGACTTGGGGCTATATATCGGGACAAATGTCGCAGGGTAGGGATTAGCATTTGATCGTGCAGGACGGCTTGTCACAGACAGTTAACTGTGAAGTGCTGGCAAGGAAGGCTACGCCTAAGCTGAACCAACTCAGTCGAATTCTGGGCAGGTTTACCCCTGGTTCACTCCAGAATCTATTCTCAAACATAATATGGCGCCACTGAAAGGCCAACATACACGCTTGTCCGCCAATCCTAGGGGCGAAAACATAATTGACAGAGTTTAAATGTGGGTGAAACAGGCAGTACGTGGTCTCAGAGACCTAACCCTTCATGACAGGCTGCGCTCTTTGAACTTGTGTATCACGGAGTACTAGCATTCAAGAGAAAACCACATACAAATAATGGATATCCTAACAACACAGAAACATTCGAACAGAAACACGCTCGAGCTTACTGTAGCATAGGCTTCGCGGGGTAACGCACTGAAGCTTGAGAGATAGTGCCTTAGGCTAAATGCCAGGTAAAAAGCATTTCCCATCAGATTATGGCACTCCTGGAACTCACAACCAGAGACGGTCGTCCAGGCGGGAAATAAAGAAACATTCACAGCACAACTAGACAAGTATGTAGCTGAACATTACTCCTATTCGCCATGTGAAACATTGCTGGCGGAGCTGAATTTTTCCCGGCAATGGAAGGTTTCGATACCAGAGATTTTCGTAGGAGATTGGCCGTCCGGCCTTTGCAACTAAATGGCGGAATGATAGTCTTTCTTTTTGCAAGTAAGCGCACATTAGTCTGTGTTTGAAAATGGTGCATTCGTTGTATTCTTCAGCCGATAAATCCACCTCACCAAATTCCGCGCTTACTGCCTCCGACCTCCTCTCGGCGACGGTCGGCAGTCGCCCACAGCAAGCTGCGCTGGGAAAGACCAAGAGAATCACCGTGCTCACACGAAATGACCTGCTCGGATACCGTGGCCCCCGAGATTCTCATGACGCAAACATGAGGCGATTTTCGCAGCTGCTGTTGGCCTCTGGGTGATTGGCCGTCTCGTGGCGAACAGCCCTTTCAAGAGGTTTCAGCATGATGGATGTCATGCTCAGCGAACTATAGCCGCCGCAGTTGTCTCTGTTCCCACCTTTATGCACCGTCATGACCGTCGACCTCAACCAGTCCGCGAGGGGGGCCACCCTTCTTCCAGCGATGCCTTAAAGAGCTGGGTACAAGGTCTCACCAGGATCTCCGCCAGCGACCTTATTACCTCTGGGCGGATCCCATCAGGCCTCACTGCTTTTGATGTCTCCATTATTTTAGGCTGCCCAACATTTCTTCCTCCATAATCGCTCCTTACGGCACCTTAACCATAAGGGTGGTGGGACTTGATGTTTGTCTTTGCGTCCTTTGATACCGCCTGTATGTTGCCTGGAAGAATTCCAATATGCAGTCGGCTTTCTCCTGACTGCCGGCCGATCTAAGTCCTTGGTTATTTTTCACTCTGCCTACGGCTTTTCGCAAAGCTGCCTTAGACTGCACGTATTTTTAATAGGTTTTGGAGTTGCTTTTAGCGGCCCCAGCGATCCGCTCCTCGTGGGCAGTTCGACACTGTCGCTGGATGCGGGACATTCTCTTCCTCTTTGCTATGTTCCTTAGGTTTCTACCTCGGCCTACTTCCCACCGAGTTTGGAGACCCAAGTCCGGCATTCTACTTTTATCCATTCCTGAGAAGTTCCTGCCATCGTTATCGGGGCTGCCAATCCCTGCAGGCTCAGTCGCATGCGAATTGCGGCGTGAGTTCTCCCACCTACTGTATCTTCCAACTTGAGGCTCACTATATCATCCGGTGTTTTCTTCAGTACCAAGTTAAGAGTTGAAGGTACTTGCCCGAATCTCCATCCATTTGCTTGCTGGACTATCTCACTTTCGTGCCCGAACTGCAGAAGTCGATGCCCGAAGTTACCTTCAAGTCAATCTCAGGGGCGTTAAAATCTCTCGGCCTCAGAAGTTTGCCAGCAAACCCTCAACCACACCGAGAAAAAGAGGCGGTTCCCCACCATCCGCTGGCCTCGACCCTGGGCTACGGTACACACCTAAGACTGAGATCATCGAGCGATGTTGACTTCCAGAGCCTGTATGTTTGGAGTACGCAGTTTGTGGCCTGCACACATCTCGTAATTTTCAGCTACTAGTATCAAGGTTCCGCCTCCTATTCTCCCTTCCGCCCTATACATTCTAAAGAATGAATACTACCGCATCATCAAGTTATTTTCACCCTACCCCGCCGCAAACAGGTCTCCGTGATAGCCACCACTTCTACATCCAGTCCTGAAATGTAACTTCATCCACTTATTACCCACGCTTGCAGCATTTGTGTAGATAGCCTTTATTACTTCGCCCTCCATCTTTTCGGCCGCTAAGCAGACTGGGGTTCGGATGCTCGAGGCCTACTCCCGAGGCCATTGGCCGTTTTTCGGCTTGAGAGCTGACAGCCCCACTGTCGCTTCCGAGCTTACAACATCCTTATTTTGGCTCTTCTGGCACTCACAGATGTCGGATCCAGACTTAGTGGCAGAAGGGTGTCCGACCACCGCGTTCACTTCTAGCCCGGCTGCACGGAGTGGCATTCGGTTGCCTTCCTCCGCCCAACTTTTGGATTCTGTGTTTGGGGAATTACAGCCGCGCGGTATTGAATCCTGGCGAGCCCCTATTCACATCTTTCATTCTGTTTATGACAGTGTAATCCGACCCCATGGTGATCACTCCTCTGGCGATCGTCCTTTATTCATCGGATAATGCCAAGAACCTGTCTCAATGCCGTGGATTAGCGAGTTGCACCAGCTTTGGCCATGGGTCCCGAAATCCAGAGCCACCGACTCTGCCATCTTTCCAGGTGAAGTTCCCTTTTAATGACAATACTTTCCGGTATTTCCACCTTTCAGGGCAGATTTGCTACATGGTTTCTCACCGTCTTTTCGCTCTGCTTTCTCTTTTTCATAAAGAGCTCCGGGATCCCGTGGATAAGGATATCCCGATTTTTATCCAACGCGATGTCGCTGTATTTTTGCACGCTATTGAGCTTCCGGCTCATCCGGTGCAATACTTGCTGCACATCTTTTAAACATGCACTTATTTCCGAGGGCCTTGTGGCCGAGCCGATGACCTTTGCAACGTCTTGGGTTCCTATACTCGTGCGCCTGAGCCCCCTCTTCATAGGACCCTTTTCGCCTCCTGTTCTAATCTTGGTTTGCTCCTCCCCTTGCCTCAGCCTCCCCCCGAGATAGTACTACCGCTTCCCGGTCAGCCATGCACGGATTTTCTGAGGGTTCTATGACTTCCGGTCCTATCCGGTCATCAGAGCCTACACTGGCAGTCTCTTTCTTTTCTGCGGGTTTCCATTGTCTTTCCCGTTGCGCGAATGGTTGTCTTTATCTTCTGCGGCCTCTAGTAAACTGCTGCGAACAATGTCGCCCAGCTCGGCGCTCCTCCTGCCACCTACCTTTATCAAGGTTTGCCGTCGGCATGACTGGGTGGTCCCCAAAATGGCATTTCTAATGAGCGTTTTGCAAGCTGGGCAAACCCAGCTTAGCTTGTCGTATTGATAGTAGAGCTGGCAAATATCCTTCCTGACGCCTCCACCTGCGTAATGGAACCATTTACTGCAGGTGTCACACTGGGGCAAGTAGGTCTCCCACACTTCGCGTCCTGTCCATGGTTTCACGGTGAGCTTCTGGCCTGCGTTTCCTTGCCGGCAGGCCTACCCATGGATTATGGAAGCTCTGAATCAAGCAAAATTGTAGGAAGGATGCCCACTCCTAGCACAAATCGACAAGAGTGGTCGACCGATCTCTTGCCTTGATGCACTATTTCCGATTGCCTCCATGCGTCCCCAGATTCTCTATTCTTGATCTTCGTGGCATGAGCTAGTAGGCCACGCCGCGGTGGAAACTAAAGGTTTCCGGTCTTCTGTGGTCGCGGCATCCTTCGATGAGAGAACCTGGACGATTAGGCACCTTGCTGTAAAGTCCTACAATCTAACTGCCACTAGAACTGGAACTGAAAGTGAACTTAACTGGCGGGGTTTATGAAGTTGGCTGGTAAGATTTGCCACTGCCATGAATTTACGACGACTGGAGGTTTGGCTTGTGACGTAAATTGATTTTTACTATCAGAGATGACCGACGTGGTAAGTAGAAGTTATAATATTTACGAGTTCTCAGTCCAAGTTCTATCACGACGTCATTGAAGACGTAATTGGGGGCGTGAAAGAAGAGTTAATCGAGGACGGAGTTGATGTTCAGGTGTTAGAGGAGCTGAAAAAAGTAATTGTAGTCGCTTACTGTCCCTCATTTTAATCCTAGTTGTGGATAGCTAAGTTGGAAGAGACACATGTGTTTGACCCAGAGCCCGTACAAACTAGTGCCGCTCAATATCTTAATCTGCTGCAGAGATCACAGGTTAGTTGGTGAACATATTAATGGGTCTTACTCTCCTTTAATTATGGTTGTCGTTGCCGTTGAAGTGTCTTCGGCAGTTGTTTTATGTGAACGTGAGGTTTTTAGTTTTTGCAATCTGGTCCCTCGTCCTTTTACGTCATCACCCAGAGGTTAGTTATTCTGCGTTGTGGTGTGGCTCGTAAGGAGTTCTCCTGGAGTGTAACTTGTGTGGGGTGGTGTAATAACCAGAGCAAGGACGTAAGTGGAAGATGCGTGTTATTTTTTAGTTCAACAATGTCGTCAACTCCCGCTCTTATTCCATAGACCTGGCGAACTTATTTTTGACAAATTAACTGGAGTGCAGGTAGCAAATTTCGGGGATCGGTTTTCCTCAAAGCTCCCATTTTCGCCCTCTGATTAGAGGAGAGTAGTCGAAATTAACAAGATGGTTTACTTGTTATTGAGCGGCACCAATCCGCCTTATTCATTTTCATCATTCAGCTTTAAACAGCAGGGTTAGCCTTATTGACCACTACCTTCCTCTTCGGGTTGCACTTTGCAGTAATAATATTCAGGGTGAACTGGGAATGGACATTCAAGGGCGAGAAAGGAAGAGAGCACAGCACTAGCCAACTGACGGGATACAATTTATCTTTTCTACCATTAGATCCCAGTGCTTTATGATTCATTGGGGTTGGAATTTCTCTTGGATCTCCTCAGAAACCGAATCTGTTAAAACAGCCCTGGACGTGTGCCGGAATGGCTAAGATGGGCTGGTGCTGGAGGCCTGCTAATCCCTGCTTTAGGGTGCTCCATCCAGCGTGTCAGACCTCGCCCTTGATTGCGGAAATAGAAGCGGTCAGCTCTACAGATCGTTTCGCTGACACCCAATACTTTCCTACTGTTGCTTCGGATAGCGACTGCATGTTCCATCTCCAAAGCTCGTTAAGACCACAGGAGCTTGTGTCGGTCTCGTGTTGAGCCACGGCTCATCATACTCGTTACCAGTCGCGGTGGATTGACGTGCGTGAAGAATACACAGACTCAGGAGAACCCCAGGGTTCTACGGGTCGGGACGAATTTCATGGAATCAGCAGAATGCAAGGCATTCTTAATAAGCGACCGGTGCTCATTGATGTTATCAGTTGTGGGCCGTTCCAGCCTTCCATCCGGCGCGTTTCGAAAGACGAGCGAGTTGGATCAGAGGGTTTATGACAGTTTAACCGTTGTTGTCTCTTGAGTTTTTAGTGCCCACAAAAGTAAGTTGGCAAATTTTTGCAGACTGAGCGTGGTCAGAATCGAGGGTTGCTCCAGTACGTCTGGCAGTTCTATAAATAGCCCCACCAGTTGTGTCGACAACTGACGCGTCTGAAGTCCGTACTAGCGAGAAACAGTATATGGTCTGAACACGGCAAACACTCGTTCTCCTTTTTCCGAACGACAAGAATCGAGATCAAGAGTCTCCATTTAAGGAAAGCAGGCTTACTGGAGCATTCATGTCTGTTAACATCTGATATCACCCCGCTTAGCTGTGCTTAGGGTTTTGTCAAGCTTCTGGTGAAAATGTCTTCATGCAGTGTAGAAGGTAAACTCCATGGTCAAGGATATACTGTAATGGCGCCAGGTGGGGGCGCATATACATAAGAACCAGTCGATTAGCCCTGCTTTTAAAGAGAGTGGGGAAGATTGTGTGGGTCGAAATACAGGAAGTTTGAGGGCGTACCATAATTTAGACGTCCGGGGAAGATCAAGACTGGAAACAAGTGCGTCACCGAGCAACAGAAACATGATGAGGTGGACCACCTGCTTATGCAAGAAGAGTAAGAAAAGGTTACGGAAAGATAAGCTACTGAGCCAAGCTCCAAAGAACAAAAGCCGAAGTGATAACGGTATAAAAGGGCTAGCAAAGCAGCTGCCCGACGATGTGCTAGTGACTGTAAAGTAGATGTTAATGGAAGGTCGTCGGTCAGCCGGATGGTCTTTCCTTAAACCCAGTCGAGAAGAGAAAGCAAAAAGACGAAACCACCCCTGACTGCGGTGACTGCACTGTTCAGGCGCGGGCGGACTTGAGCTTTGTGCAATAGATGAGCTGGGGTACAGAAACTAGTGAATAACCCAGGGGGAAAACAGTCTACTAAACTCCAAATAGACGAATCACAGGACAGATGCGTGGAGGAAGAATGACGTTTCAAGAAAAGTGAAAGTGGCGAAATTTCGGAAGCATGAGATGTAATATGATTGTTGGAGCCCCAGGAATGTGTTCAAGACAAGAGTTTTGCGACAATAGCGGCGCAACGATCATGACCGATGCTGGTGTTTGCTTGGCAAGTTGCGCCGTAAGAAGGAGAACAATGGGGAGTGGTGCCGTTGGAAAAAAGAATGGACTAGATTGTAAGTGGTAGGGAGATTATTAAGGAATACAGAAAGAATGGACCCATTTACTGGACTTTGATAAACGCCATCATTTACTTGAACTAGGTTGCACAAGGCTCCAACTCAGATGGGGCTGGTCTGTTTACTGTGGTAACTTAATATTCACGATAAGAGAACTAGGGAGAATCCAAACGTGGACGATTTCGGCAGATGACCTTGCAAAACTCCGTCGAAAGCCTTAGAAATATCAAGCGAAACCGGGTGTTTTTCCACGATTGTCGAGTGAAGCCGACCAGGAGTGTGAGACGGAATTTAGTGGATCCCAGCTGAACTTCGAGATCGGAATCCATTTTGGCGGTTCCTCGGTGGTTTTCGCTCTCGAGAAGCGGACGGAGATGACAATTTCAAATGCCTTCGAAATAACATGTGGGATAGATCGGACGATAGTTATTAGGGTCAGAATGATCACTACGTTTATGATTAGGGAGAATCACGGCGTGTTTCTAAGATGTCGGAAGTAGAGAAAGTTTGAGAGAAAGGCAAGAGGGGCTACGTAAAAAGGAAGCCAATTCAGAGGCGTACATTTCAAGGGCGATGAGTGGAATACCGTCTAGGCCGTGTGGCTTGCGAACGTCCAGGGAACATAGTACTTGGTGTATCTTTCTAATGCTGACAGTAGATAGACAAAATCAGACAGTAGAAGGGTAAGAAGCCGGAAGTCTAGGATAATTAGGTAAGTTATAGTTGGAGGCAAACCGGGAATTCGGAACCTAAGCTTTCTCGAGCAGTTAACAAATAAGATCGCCAAAGGAATTACGGATGGGGGGACAAGAAAGGCGGCGACTGAGGGAGACGACTTTAGCAGGTGACTTAAATGCTCGGTTTTCGGTGGCCACGACGATGCTGCACCCTGACTTAGCCTGACGGCTTGTACGTCTTCATGGCCGAACGAGCTAGACAGGATGGCTTATCTCAATCTGAAGAACCAATCATGCCTAGAAGATCATCGGTAGAGGCCTGACGAAGTAGTCTTCTGTCCTCCTGGTCGGGGGTTAATCTGAGCCGGCAGCTCAGCCGGATGAATGAGTGGAAGAATAATTGATCCAAGTAGATAAGCTTCCACTGCCTTGCGTCCAGGTTGGCAGAACCAAAAGCTTTGGTTGAGAACCCCAATCGTTCTTCTGCTTAGCTGCTGGACTCCCCAGCAGTACCAGTTCACCACTTTCCATGAGCTACACGTCTACAATGAACCCATACTGCATCGGTCGTCGCGCAGGATAACCAGGACCGCGTTGCCTACTGCATCAAGCCGAGTGAGTTATGGTATATGTGCTACTGCTCAGAGTTCTCTCTTTTACTC
>LUCM01010136.1:0-26945 GCA_008360955.1 Fasciolopsis buskii
CTATGGTCTGCGTCCATCTGAGTTCTTGGTGTCACTTCCCACATCGAGGATGGCACTTAGGAAAAATTTCTTTACCTTCAAATATTGCTTCTTGTGGAATAAACTAACCCCTTGCCCCCTTTTCCTTTAAAAACAAAATTAGAAAGGCAATAACCGTACAAAATTTGCTAAACCTGCCCGATCCCTACACTTCAACAGAAAGAGCCTACGAGTCGGGCCTAGAGTATTGACTGAATATAACGCTCGAAGTCTTATCTCAACCCACTCAACAAGATCTAGCCATTTTTTATTCCCAGTGGTCTTTTACGGATACAAACAACTGTATGTATAGGCAGAAAACCCCGTCAATGAAACAAGCCAGTGCGATTTTTCACCCAAATTTCTATCTCGTTTAGCGCGCATGTAACAAAGCATATGAAAAAGACATGTAATCTTATCACAATCTTACTTACTCCCAAACTAATATTTAATGCCCCAATCTTAACCCTTCCTTATTCACGAATTTGACGATTAGGCCATTCCCAGAGAAAAAGTTTGGTGTTACCTGATGCTTCACTCTACATAACATTCATCAGTTCTCGTTCTTAGACTTTCAACCACCGTAAACCGCCGGAATGCCTCCACACTGCCATTTCTCCCCTTTCGCTCTAGTTGTGTGCTTCCGCACTCCTTTCTTGTCAAGAGTCTGCCATCCAGTTTCTGGCCCCATCCTCGCAAGTCTCAACACAGTGAAAGCAAGCTGACCTAAGGTTCAGACCAACTGTCCCAGGACGGAAACATTCAACCTGCTCTACGGCCGCAATGATGTAGTCATTGTCTTTATTCTGCATGAATCACCAACGTAGACTGATGACCCCGTTGCACGTCTGCCTAGATATCGAGGCCACTTAATGTGATCCCCAAAGCCTGATTATTTGCGCGGACAAGTCCTCTCAATTGCACATATTTGCTGCAGGAGCTACCCGCCCTTGGCTAACATGCCAACCACGTTGACATCCAATCGCCATGAAGGCACTTACACTTAGATCCCTGTTCCAGATTCCCTACAATCGTCTAACGCAAACATCACTCGAATTTTTCACTTTTCATCCGCGGCTATTACCGTACCAGCAGTTGCTATCAGCTGAGCCTCCGAACTCAAACAAAAATGCAAAGAAACCCATTTTTGTTTCACACTGGCTTACCAGCGTCACATATTATTCAATGCATATCATATCAGGGACTTCACCGGGTTCATTTGCAAGGCTTTCAGATAAACCACCTGGTCTCTAGATGACAGATGTGGTGAAGAAAATGGTATGATTCCATCAAGGCTACATCAGAAGTAAATTTAATTTTGCAGCCCACAGGATGGCACTCTTAAAAGCCTCCACGTCCGAGGCACGAACAATCATTCGTTCAACTAATGCAATAATTCGCTGGTAGAAACATGCGTTTTCTAGCTTTATTAAGTATTTGTTTCAGATGGTAATAAATAGAACTATCCTTAATCGAAAGTTCTGTAATTCTAGAGATTAGGAAGATGTGGTCAGTTGTCCGAAGGTGTATAGTGTGCGTCCACTTCGTAAACGGGATTAACTGCAGGGGTCTTCCTCCCGGGCGAGAAATTTTATATTGACCAAACAAATTAAAGATGTTTGACAAATTTGTTAAGATGTCAATTGCACTACACGAGAAAGCAGCCGAAAGCAGTGTTAGCCACCGTTGGTTTTTGTAAACAGCTGGAGCACTTTCTTCGGAAGAAATGCATGCGGTGGTCATGTCTCTGAAGTCAAGCAACTTCGGTTTGGGGTGGCGGGATTGTTGTCCTTCATCAGCGTTGGAAATAAATCGTCAGATGACTCTGCAGTCTGTTGTGAGTCGTTTAAATATATGATATAGCGGTTTTGTTGGATGAGGATCGTGAAGAAGTGGCCCTACGTTCGAGCAGTTTTGCTAATGCTACGTCTGAGTTAGACTGTTACAAATCGCGCAGCCCTTGCTTTCTCCTTCTGAGGTCTGATACTATTTCTAGAGTTCCAGCTAGACGATTTGCCCGTAGAAACAAAAATTCCATAGTCTTGGAAAATTCTTGCTGAAGTTTCAAAAGCTTAGAGTCTAGCAGGACACGACAATTCTATTCGGAAAGCTCTGGTGGAATTTGGGACAGAGTAATAGCCTCTAGACAATTGTGCTTATTAGCCACCACCTGCAATTTGTGTGTTAGAGAAAGAGTCTCAAATGGGGTGACGAACTTCAGTAGGTAAACAATTCCGGTGATGTTTGAAATTTGGCCTTGAATTTAGTAGAAAGTATAAATTCTGGACTGAAAACGTGAACGAAAGGGTGACGGGTAAGCCTGGTAAGCCAGCTCTAGTAGACGTTCGGAATTACGTAATACCTATCGTAATTATCAAGTCAAAAACATTACACTCCCCTGTTGGATCATTCAGCTGTTTATTTCGGTCGTCTTGGTGAAGGACAAGAAAAAGCAGCATGTAAACTGAAGGGGAAGACGTAGGCCGGACTTCTTCTGATGCGTGGAATTCTTCAGTGGCCAGCTTGCCGATAAACACGGGGATCAGAATAGCCCGCTTCAGAGCCAGCCACTGATTTCTAAAAACTATCTTGAGACCTTCATTTAGGCCACACTTAGCATGATTAAAGCGAGATCCGATGTCAGCAAACACATTAGCAGAATGGCATTCGACCCCGGTTAAGAAACTGCTGTCTCATGTGGCGGAAGCACCGTTCCGTTTATTTCCTCGCCTTCATTGTCCAGTCAGTTATGTTTTAAAACAGCAGAGAAATTATATCGCCCAATGGTTACTCTAAATCAGCAATTGTTTTCCTCCTGGGTCTTTCTCCACGCACAGTCTCAATACAGCCATTCTCTTTCGTTTGCTTTTGCACTTCCCAGTCTTACGATCACAGCGTAAGAACGAATAGACTTATTCCTTAAGCGTAAAGTTGCGCTCACCTGACCTTTTTAAAGGCCACTGTACGTAAAAATGCCTTTTAGTGGTTTTAGTTATTCTTCTTCATAGGTGCTCCAAAACACCCTTGCTGGATGAACAACAAGACCACGGCTTACAAACCTGGGGAGAACGAAACACTCCCAGAAGTTGCGGAAACGCGCCAATTCGCGAAAGGTTACAAGCGGGCGGATGCGCTTCGAAAAGTTTCCATATAAGTTCAACCACTCCTCTATTCGGAAAAAACCAATACAGAATTAAAGCCGCAATATGAGGGAATCGGGCCATCTTCAGCTTTGGGTCTGTCACCCGTTAGCCTAGACCCTGTCCTACTAAAGGAGAAAACCTACACTGCCTGAGTTTGCCCAACCTGCCACCGGCTACCACGCTGTGTACTAAGAGGTGTTTTAGCGCACTGGGTACTACATATCTATCCGTGACCCTACCCATCTAAGCTTTCACCTAACATCCACTGTCTTCCATTGCGCATGTTGGACAAGTAGAATCAAGCCCCTTGCAACAGCCGTCATATTATCAGGCTCATTTTTATTCTTTGCAAACTTTTTACTTTCACAAGTGCACATCGACTGCCATACGTCAAAAATTTTAAGATGCCAATGTTCCAAAATTTTAACTTGTTATAGACCAGCCAGCTGCAAGCCTGATTTAGTCCCTAATCCATCTTGTTTTCGTAAATTATGGCAAACTTCTCCGTATTTTTTGAGTCATGGGCTCCAGGTGACTTCCTTCCTTGCCTCTTGTTTTGATGCTCTCAAGCCGATGGATTCGTTGACCTGTACGTCTTTGTCCCTACCCTCGCCATAACTTCTTAGACTTTTCTCATTCTACTTACCTTCGCATTCTCCTACGCCCCTACAGGGATTTTACTTCCTGATTCAATCACAACTAACAAGTTCTTTAGGATGTTAGCTCCAACTTATCCTCTCCACTTCAAATTAGCCTGTGTTCCGAACCACTATATCTGGAAGTATAAAACACCAAATGTACAAGTGTAAAATGAATATTGCCCATGGCTAACTATCTCTGGTCGCCGGGTAAGTGGAACGGTTCAAACAATTTTGGCGATGGTTCTAACCTTTGTACACCACCACGTTCAAGGATGTACAACTCGTGGGCGGGCCAATACCGTAAATGTTTCCCTGATTTCCCACACACTCGCGTGATTTTCGGCCTTTTAACTTTTAAGTCCATTTTCCTGTACCATAAACCTTGAATGACAAAACACTTTTCGAACCCCCGCTTCGTCTCCATGGTTTCAGGCGGCCTAGACAGTAGGTTTTCCGTTCTTTACCATGTCAAACCTTCCTGCTTTATTTTCGTTTTAAGTAATTTATTACGCCAACTTCCTCGGGACTTCAAATGCGACCTGAGCGTCTGTGCTATCCCTTTCTCCTCACACAAAATTCTGCCCATGATCCTCCTGCTCATCTCAAGTTTTCTGGAACTGAACGTTGGCTTCATGCCCTAAAACTGACTTTCTTACTGGTCATCCCTTTAGGTCTACCATTCGGCATCAAAACCAGACCTATAGAACTACTAGAAGATCCAGCGTGTCTCGAGGAAAAAATTATGACCGAACGCTATTGTGTACTCAACAGTCCGAACATCTCAACCCAGTCTCCAGTTCTCTTATAAGCGCGAAACCCGTGCTGTCATTTAACATGACTTCATCCCGTCTATGAAAGGATTCATGACAGTAGATACATCCATAACTAATCACTCATGCTATTGGCATTTAACGGAATCAGCGTTTTCTAATTCCTGCTTCATCTACTTCCGTCTTACAAGTGCCCAGAGCCTCTTTCAAAAGCAATTCACTTCATTTGCAGTTGCAGTTGCCTCTTGGTGCAATGCATCCGTCGTCGGGTTCTACTTCCAGTTCATTCAGTAGATCCGCGGCCAAAATCTACAAGTTTTTGGTTTTTACAATATCATTTCTTGGATTAAGTCCGGTTTACCATCTCTTTACAAGCCGGTTTATCAATCAAGCTTTTACATACGCAACAGCACATATGCAGTACATCTTGACTACCATTATTGAAAGCGAATTCTATAAATTCTGGGAAAAACTGTTGCCTACTGATGTATTAAAACTTTGCATAAACGCTTAATTTTTCAACTAAAATGCCTGCACTTATGAGAACGCCTGGAAATATGCCGCCTCTGCTTTCAACTGTTCGTTGATTAAAGCTGTTTGGTCCCTTTTTATTACTAATGCCCTCGCAACCGCAAATGTCCTTCCCCATGATTTTTCTGTGCCAGCTGATAAAGCCTTGAGCGTGTTTCTCGCAATTCGAGAAATATAAGTAATCACATTACCCCAGTCGTCATATAGTCTGATTATGAACTTATCCTGTGGCTTCTCAGTCAATATTCGTTGGAGCTACCCGTGCCTTTCCTTCGTTTATAACGTTGCACCTAGTCCGAAGTGTCTAAAAGCGCATATCAACCAAAATGTGTCAAAGACTACTGAGTCCCTGCGGAGCCGGAGGGATTGAAGGTAACCAAGCCAGGAGCTTTTCCTCGTAAGAAGGGGCACTCCGACAAATATACAAAAAACCCTGTCATTCTCCGTAATTTATGCGACCTGCAATTACATATTAAGTGCAGTGGCTTGAAATCTAAGATGATAAATCTCTACGTCCTGCAGAATGAACGGAAATGGGTCTACCGGTAGATTCCGCTCGAGGTAGAAGACAGACTGGTAATTTTTGAAGGCAAGTGTCATCTCCAAACGTTAACATGAGTAGGTGCTCCCTCCAGGAATCACTGAACAGCGAAAGCCAGGAAGCGTCTGGAACGCGGTGTAGTGTAGTGGTCTTCGGTGACTGTTTTTAATGGCAGCATGAAAACGCATTGCAGCAGAAGCCAGAACATGTCCACCCAGCAGGCGACATGGGCCCTACTTTAACCGTCAAACTTGGGGCGGTTTCAGCGGTAGTAAGTAAAACCAGAGGAAAAGTCAACGTTCTGCCACCCTCCGGAGCCTTTACTTGTCAGAATTTCCTTTTCCTCTGGCTATCAATTAGCTGCCTACATTTTATACGCAAACTTTAGCTAAATTAGTAAAACCTCACTGGTCACAGAGCTTAATTCTGGCCAATGCAAATAAGCAAAATCTGTAATTATGAAAAAATGAATCTTAAACTGCAGAATATTCAAACGCAAACCTTAATCTTCTCCATATTTCTGAGGATAGGTCGACTTCAAATCGAATTGCAGCATCCGAAGACCAACTTTGTAAGCAGAACCAGACTGTTTTCTGTAATTCCATCTTTTCCCGGATGTGGCCAGATTTCTGCCATTCCACACCATTCGCAATAAATCAAGTACCTTATTTACTTCACATACATAAGCCAGCAGCTCGATGACCCATAGAAGTTGCCGAATCTTTTAAATCATGCCCCTCCTCTGCCCTCACTACCGAGATCGCCACGAATTTGCGCACCTTCTCTAGGTTAACACTTTCATCCATTTTGTTTAATACATAGAAGGTACAGAAAGCTCTCGCGGTCATCAAGCAACCTTACCCATCTGGGTCGGACGGTGTTCCCTTGCCCTATTCCGCAAACCCGACGTCGCACTTCCTTTGTTAAACCTGCTCACTACCTCCATGTTAATTGGAGGGTATTTCCCTTTTCAGTGGAAAGTATCTACCATTGTTCTTTTCCACGAGAATGGGCCATGTAGGAATCAAAATCACCTTTTAATAAACAACACACCCACATTAGCCAGACAGATGGTAAGGGTTGCCAAAGGCCAGCCAACTTGCTTTCTCAAGACTAACGACTAAATTGGTGAATCCCAACATGGTCTTTTTAAGGGCAGATCCTACACCCCATGCCTCTGCTATTTCTGATCTGGTGACTCTAAATGTATATAGAAAAAGGTCATTATAATGATTTTTCTTAGCATGCCCAAGGTGTTTGAGCATGTGCCCCGAGAACGATCGTTACAAAAATCAAATCCTATGAATTTGCAGAGTCGGTGTACCCTTGGGTAACCTCCTACCTCTCTGAGTGCTCTCAGATCGTCAGCATCATCGGAACTCCATCCCAACCCAGCCAATCATTATCAGAGTAAGAAAAGGTAATGTCGTTGGTCCCTTACTACTCCTCCTATGCGTAAATGACATGTTTCTGGCAATACTTCACGGCACACCTTTCTTATCCGCTGATGACTTGAAGCTAGTCCATTCTTTCAAGCTATCTTTTTTACCGCAAACCATGGCCAGTATCTTCGATGATTTAAACTCACTAGACATGTAGTGTGGGCAATCTGAGATGCAATTTTCTGCCACCAAAAGCGCTGTTTTCGCCCATAGGTGTCACATTTACCCGAGTATGCTTGTTATAAACGGCCTCTTAATGCTTACCTACCACTGTGTAAAAGATATAGGCTTACAATACTCCTCGAGCAAGCTGTTTGTCAAATCGCAAAGGCAAACAGAACTAACGGACTCATTGTTAAAACACTCCGCACTCTTAGATTTAAGCTGGTGCTATACAAATCACATTCTAGACCGAAGTTTGAGCACTGACCGAAAATTTTATCGAAAATGCTCATTGTTCATCTTGCTGTGACAGAAAAAGTACAACAGGCATTCACGAATAAACCTCTTGGTCCAGCATCAGGGCTGAGTTACAGAGAACTATGCGAACTGTTTCAACTCGAACCCCTCTGGTTGCGCCTTATCAAGCTGAACCACACCTTCATTTTCAGGTTCCTAAGGTCGCAAGCACACATGGCTTGAAACAACGTCGATTATCTAACGAGTGTTCCGACTTCCTCAGGATTCAACCGGTATCCCTCAAAATAACGCCTTCCAAACTAACATTTCACAAGTGCTGACTCTACCTTATGGAATAGGTTACCAGACCATGTCCAGTCCTGTCAGAAGCTGGAACAATTCAACAGTGTGTTGTCCAAATATTTTAATATTTCCTCATCCATCAATTTACCTGGGACAAATATCAGTCTAGACCGAGCTTTCGAATGCCACCTCTACTTCCAGCTGAACTCAAATTAGGTACCCAAAACGTGCCGTGACATCTCGGCTTGCTTCTAATGACTACTGATCCAAGCGACTTAGTCCTTTTAACATCCGTACCACGGCTCCATCAAAAAGGAAAAACCAACAAAATAGATCTAGCTATGTTGCAGTCCAAAGTTTTCTCTTACTATCATAAAGTCAGCCTACACAATTCTCCGTTCACTGTCCTACTCCCTTCATTATGTCAGCAGCACAGAACAGGCCGGCCATGGCAACTGTCAAAAAATCAACACGTAGCGCTCCGGAATGGTCACAAAGTTGTTTGCAGCTGAATTAATTTAGGTCGTAATGACAGACTGATCCAACTGAGACCACGGACACCTGATCACATGCTTTTTATTGTTATCCTGGACGCCAGTTGGATATATCGCCAATGAACTCTCCGGGAGTTAACTTAGGGCTAATGCACCTTGACTTTCTATCCCCTGCTGTATATCCGGATTTTTCTTTGTTTTTTACTTCTTGGTGGCCGCGTCCAAACTTTGAAAATGGTGATAACCACAGTAAAAAAACCAAGAGCAATATTTGCAACCCGCCCCTCTAATTTTTCCTTCACACGACCATCCTCAGCTTGGATGATGCCTCCGTTCATCTACAGCACGTTGGTCATCATAACACCAAGCATGCACCCGAACCAAACTACTTCTCTCCTTTGGTCGTCGGACCTCGCATCCAGGCTATACGCGCTATTGCCAGTTCCACTGTACTGAGGGCAACCCAAAATCTACCGGCTTCTCACTCCTGCTAGAACGCTGTTAACCAGATCTGGCGCTCGAGTGCTGGTCCGTTCAACAATAACAAGGCTGCTGACTGCTTTGGATAATCCCACTCAGACGAACCTTCATGGCTGGACAAAAACATTTCTGCTTCTGCCGCCTGGCTTGGGTATTCCTTCAAATTCCATATGTGCACTGCCGTCTAAGATCAAAAACTGAAAAGACAACAGTGCCGTCGTAGAGGATGTCCACGGCATGTGCATTTTTACTTTGTACGCAAACTTTTAGTTCTTCACTGTTCCTCTCATTCTAGTTTGCCGGCAGCAGCATAGGAATGCATCCAGCAGTCTTGAAGGTTCCATATTCCATCTGTGGAAAACATTTCCAAAAGTCTCATTTAAAAGGAATTTGATAGTATTAGCGGTATTCCTCTGCCTTCTTTGGCAAATTATCGACTCGTTATTATCGTTACAGCGCGACTCCTATATCCGCTTTGCGCGACGTTCCGCTTAGTTTTGACTGAGTTTCATCCAGTTATCATTTCCTTACTGATTTTCATCCCACAGCTTCACCCTTCTGCCCATTAGGTAATGCTCTGATGGTCATGGCATCCGGCCATATTAAGAGTTTCCGCCAGTGGCCGCTTGCCAAGTTTTGTGCCAGCGACACGCACATTAAGTGCACCCAAATAACAAAATAACTTACAGCCTGTTGCTCATGAATAGTTCCGAAGACACCCTGTATAACCTTGTAAAATAGTTTGTTCAGTTTTGCTTTTTGATTGGCATTCTTGTGCTTTGCAAATTGCCTCGTAGGTTCTGATCGTGCTTCCTGAATAATCCAAAATGGCTTATATCCCCATATCCCTCTTGGTTTCTGGCATTTGCAATTTCTCGGCATCCTCCAATTACAAAGTTCATCTGGCCTTGCGTATGCCTCTCGCAAACCGGAAAAAATAAATTATTATTATTTTCGTGGCACCACTACAAAATCAGAGAAGGATCAATTTCTAAACTATCTACTGAAGCTGAACTCGACAGACGAAGTGCCGTCGGCCGGGGACTTTAATCTCCCGAAGTTGAGTAGGAAAGGAAGTGGGGCAGCAAGACAACCCTTGGTATGAAATGCTCGACCGTATTTGCAAGAAGACCACTGCACACTGCATCCGCCAACCGATTGGTTGGGTGAATGAAAACAAACCCTCTGCCATTTATCTGGTAGCCACGAGGCTTGAGTCTGAGTTAATCGACCTGAGCGTAGCAACACCACTTGGACTAACGGAGAGAGTTTCATAAAGATATCAGCGTAAGGCTTCAGTCCTCAGAGCTGCTGCCTACAATGGCACACTGACAGCAACGGCATTCAAGAGAACATCAAACACAAGTTGATAACTTTAGAGGAGGAAATCGCCCCGCTTGAAAAAATACGTCAAAGAAAACGCCATAGTGCAAAATGACCATCAGAACTGCGCACTAGAGGAAACAACAGGTCGGGGGAGACCAAAAAACATTAAGGGCACCAAAAGCACATGCAGTACACAAGAGCTCGTGAAGAAGCGCTCGCAACTCAGATAAGGCAACAGGTTCAATACGATTTGCGCTCATCGGGAAAAGCTAAAGGGCATACAAAGACTTATTTCATCCTTGTCAAATCCAACGGTAGAGAGAATGCCACCGTGGATATTTTTCAGATCGACAGCGGTGACCAGGCCATAACAGCGGGGACTAAAGCAGCAACCCTTCAGAACTGCCTCAAGTCAGTACTCGTACATGCCTGCAGCAACATCCCTGGTGGTACCCTGACCCCCACGTTCCAGAGAATGGGGCATCTAGCACTTGGAGCTTCAGGGGTAATTCCAATATTACGGAAACTCGGCATTCACAGGGCGAAAGACACGGACATTCCCAAACCCCTTACGAAATTGGCTGCTCTTCATTTAACAAATTTGTTCATTCTTTCTCTGGATACGGAGGAATCCCAGTCAGCCGGATGAGAACAAAGGTAGTGTCCATCCATGAGGGATGAAGTAGGGATGACAGAAGCAACTGTCGTCCAGTATGCCATCTTTCTTTGCTTCTGCAGGCTATGGAACTTTGCATCAGGGATGCAGCCAGTACGCAAGTAATCAGGAACGTGTTACTCAGCCAGAATCAGCACGGTTTCGTTAAGGGCAAATGGCGTCGACAAATCCATTACTCTTGGACCATGTGACCTCCAGCATGGAAAGTAGATACAGCCAAAGTGTACTGCCTGGTCAATTACAAGTTTCAACTGTCCGAATTGGGAGCTACGACCGTAGCACCCTTTGTCACGAGATGGATCGAGGACCATCTTTTCGGCCGCGGATTAAACTCGAGAGTAGATGGAGCTTGATTCCCTCTGACAAGTGCTTCCAGTGGCTGACTCAAGGTTTGCCGATCGTGCCTCTGTTGCCCCCAGGGATTATCAACAATCCAGAGGTGGCAATCAAACTTTCTTGTTATTCATTTGCCAATGACACAAAAATTGCGGGTGGCCACGGGGAGATTCTGGTACCGGCGGATCTCGATACCATATGGACTCGGACATCAAGGTGGGGGTGCCGTTTTTAAATCGAAAATAGCAAGCATCTGACCATCAGCGGAGAATCAGCTTAGGATGCCTCAACCTTCATAGGGTGACAGAAACGAAGGATTTGTCGGTGATCTTCCATGAGCAATTCAACCCTTCAGCTCAATGTGCAGCAACAGCTGGTTAGGCGAACCGGGGTCTTGGACCTATTCTGACGAACATTGCTCTTTGGAGGCGCCAAGACGGTCATACCCTTACGCAAAGCAATAGCAAGTTTCACAAGGAATATACAGTAAGATCCTGGGAGTTTATTCTGTTTTGGGATAGGCCAAAGTTGGAAAACGTTCAAGGTGCTTCACAAAGATGATCCCTGGACGAAGGAGGCTAAACTACCAGATGCTATAGTTGACGGATCTGTGTCTTCAATCGGCCGCAGATCGCTCAAAGGCAAACTCACTGAGACCTTCGAGCTACTGACAGGTTTCTTAAGGTGGCTGCCCCATTGATCATTTCAAATGAAAACCCATCTCTACGACGGCCTACAACTAAGTTAAAAAGCCCAGGATCCTGAAAACCAGGCTGCACTTCTCACACAGAATGTTTGACTCACGAAACCAGCCGCCAAAAGAAGTGCTGTCCACCCTCACTTCTGAGCATGTTAGAACTTGTTCGGACACGGCATGGTCTGCGTTGTTCCCTAAAATTGACTAGGATTATTTTCCACCTTCATAACACTTGTTCTTCCCAAACAATAAAGCGCTGTTCTGTGCGTTCTTCAGCACTATACTTTCCTACTGTCCTTGACTCATCATTAGTTTCAAGTGTCAGGGCAGCTGTTGCCGTGACCTCTTTCAATTGGTGTCAGTACTGTGTTCCGGCCTTCAAAAGTTAGCCTTTCATTCTCTGATATCACGGAATCTATCTTGGGGTGCCCTCCAGAATGGAAACGTTGCAGGCGAACAGCGGCGTGATAATGAAGCTTAGTCGTGCAAGAAACTGGGCTATTGATTTTGACTTAATACGCATGCCCAGTGATCCGACCTGACCGGAAGCGGGTTTCCACCCTCCTGTTATCGAAACATCGTTTGACCAAAGGAGCTCACGGTGCAAGAACCTGCACGATCAGGCATCCCGCCTATAGTCTTGTAATCTAACTGTAGCTGGAACTGGAACTGGAACTGGATATGAACTGAACTGTCCAGCTGGTGAGATCGGGCGTATTTCGTACGCGGTCGGACTGCGTCACGGGAGTTGGGTGGTTTGTATCAGTATGGTAAACATTCCTGTAAAAGACACAGAAGAGCTTCTGTGGGCTGTGCAAAACGGGGATGTGAGAGGCGTTGAGAATTCTTTGTCAAAGGTACCAGTTGTATGTATCCTCTAGTTTGTAACTTGACAGTTACCCGATGTGAACTGTCATTTAAAAGAAAATGGTCGAACTTTGCTTCACTACGCAGCTGATTATGGACAAGCTGAAATATGTAAACTGTTGATTAGCAAAGGTGCTGAAGTAAATGTATGTAGAATTTTTTTTTATTGGTCTGCAGAAGTGCGATAATTATGGAGTTACACCACTTCTTGCGGCTATTTATGAAGGCCATATAGCGTGTGCCCGGTTCCTTTTGGAGAACGTAAGCGGAATAAGCTTTTAATCTGCATTCCTTGTGGTTTAGGGCGCCAAGCTCGGTAGTGCTCCTGATGGATCATCCTACGTGGAAGTAGCACAGTCAGATGAGCTGAAGCAAGTGCTACACCAGTATGCTGCTGTATGAAAACCTTCCACAGGCAATCGTCTGACCAACTTCATATGCCTTTGGCCGTTTGTAATGTGCATTTTAGACCGTTAAGTTATTCGTTACTCTGTCACAGCCGTGCCTTAACTGCGATTTTCAATTAGCATTTGTTTCGGTCTTTCTTATTCTTTCCTGTCACGTGCTTCCGTTATTCTTCGTTTATCGAAATAAAACGCATAAACATTCGACACTTTTTTATGATGCGATTAAAGTTCGATGTGCATGGTACCGAAATCCCAAGATCGTTTATTTGCTACATAAGAACGAAAGAAGTTCAGAACTCTCAGCAACATCAAGGGGGAACTTTTCGCGCATCGACGCATGAAATCACGAGCTAAACTGTTGGGGGAGATGGCCTCCGCCATGTCTGCTGAATAGTTCAGGATCCGGTTGGATGTGATGTGACCAACGTTATTGGTGGTTTTCGCCTGGGTTTGATTCCCTTCCATTTATCCTATTTGATCACACTTGGACCTACATTATAAAACGCATTTACCTTACATTGCGCCAGTACTAAGCAGATTTAGCATTTTTTCAACTGTCCTCATTCTACCAAGTAAGGCAGTTACTCCGTTAGCTCCTCTCACAATGTCCCTGTTTTCTTCCGACCTTTAGTCCTTAGGCGTGAGTGCGATTTCAAGTTCATCCTTCGAAATCTGTATCCGTAACCCAATTCACCGAAAGACGCTGCGGCCGAAATACCATGAGAAAATGAAAAACACCCATGCAATTACTCTGACCGTACGTTCCTTGCTTCCCTTACTAGTTGGCAGAAGAGGACTTCTTTCACATTTTCGAATATCTGAGAAGGTACCTGCACACGAACCTAAATGTAATTCGCCTCGGTCATACAGATCCTCTGCGACAGCCTGTCCTCTTGTAGCTGGCGTCATATTACAGCAAGGATTAAGAACCATGCTCTAAACATCAGTGTGTTAGATAGGATATATCCCACAGCCGTTGGGGTCCTTTGTACATGAAAAACCTCAGGAAATATATACCTTCCATAGACTTGCGATCTGTCTTCTCTGATCTGAAAGTGGCATTCGATTCGATCGATCCTAATGTTCACTGATGTTGTCTTTCACTGATGAGTATGCTAGAAAATCTCACATTAATTCTCAATTCCTCGTATTTCAAACACCGGAGCCATATTTGTGCCTACAGCAATATTTTTTTCCACTACATCATGAGAAATGGTGTTCGGTATGGTTGCACTGTTTCACGTCCTTTCTGCAACTTCATGATTGAGATGACCATGAATATCTTTATATTCTGGTGAAAATAGTGCTATTGTTTATTCATCAGACAGGGAACTACTTGACTTCGAATGGGAGGACGATAAACGAAGACTCAAGTAAGATGGAGTTTTTCCTCAGTCGTCCGAACGATAGTATTAGCTGCGTTTGGAATGTGCTTTGTACCTCCGAAATGTAAAAAGCTAATGCATGACTCGATTGGCTCGAAGCCGAATTTTGTCCTTGATGGGTAAGAATTGAGGGAAGTGGATAAGTTTATTTATTTGGGTAGTTGTATCTCACCTGCTGGTGATATATTGGTCCAAGTATCTTCACACATACAGAATCTTGATTAGTATTCATCAATTTGAGGCATCCATTGTGTCGACCATTGAGTGAAAGTCGAGTTCGAACGGAATCATTAAGGTCAATCCTGTCAAGCGGCACAGAAATCCGGTCGTAGAGGATATATATGTTAAGAATGTTGATGTCTGGACGTCGTTTTCTCCGAAGCACTATCGGAGTATGGTGGGAGAATTTTTCAGTAACTTTGAAGTTAGGCATAAGATTCTAGAGGTCAATATTTCCAGTGGACATTAGTTTGGACACATGAAAGTGATTGAGACATGTTTTGCAGCTCCCCATAGAACGACTAGCTCGTTGTGATCTGCTGTCTGAGATAGGCATTTGCTGAGATGAATCGAAGTAGAGAGTTAGTGACATTGCACAAATGTATTAAAACCTTAATCAGTGAGTTGTTTCAAGTAGGTCCGGTTTTACTATCTAGTTTCCGTTTTATATTATATGCGACACGCGTAAGTTTAGTGGTAAAGGCATGCTCCGTAGCCGCTAGCATCCGCCGTCCGGAGGGGTGGGGTGGGCGTGAGATCGGCTGTCGACCTTGAAACTTAGAGTCACATAGCACCACATGAGGCCTCACTAGTTCATGTGATAACGACCCTGGCGATAGGGAATCGTTGTCTACCACGAAAGTGGCCGGCATCTCTGGGATTCAAATCTCTGACTATCCTTTTTTGGAGGGTGGGTGACAGATTCCAAATCCACTTGACTGCCGCTGGTTAAAGTCGACAAGACAAGTCTGAACCGAACCGAGAACTTTCGGCTTACTGGGCAGGTGCCCTACCGCCGAGGTACCGTAAGCATACGACCGGTTTTCCTGGTAATTGCTGCTCATCAAACATGCGTTTCGGGTACTCCCGTATCAATCCATATGCATACTTGGACGCTGCGATTGTAAGTTCTCATCAGGAACCTGTTTGTATGACAGGAGTGTTAATAAATCGGCCACAGTTGTGATCCCGAAAATGGATTCCCGATTCATTCACACTCCTGTCTTATAAACAAGATTCTGGAGAGGATATATATATATACATATATATATATATATACATATATATATATACATATATATATATACATATATATATATACGTATATATATATATACATATATATATATATATTCATACGACGTCTTTCTGCATGCAGATTTGCCACTGGAAGCATAGCGAAGGATTAAAAAGAGAGGACAACAGAGAAAAAAGGAAGAAGCTGCGCACAGTTCACCATACCTGCTGGCTCTTTTGTGTTCTACCTGTACTTCAATTGTCTGTGAATATCCTCAGATCATCAATGAACCGCCGATTTCTAGAGGGTTAATCTGGAATGCTGTACACCCAGCCATTAATTAAAGGTTTTATCCACAAGGCACCAGGATGATCTGGAGGTATCGTAATTCGCTAATAGCCAATGACTGTTCATTTCTTGAGCCTTTCGGATCGGGCTGCACATCCTGAGTGCACAATTGATCTCCGCCACAGACGATGATGAAAACAATACTTTGTTTCAAGTCCTACCGGTGGAAGCATTGCTCGAGTCTGGTGGGAACATAAGATGAGCAATGACGAGGTGTGTCGTCGTGTGTTGGGTTCAGACAGTCGATCTCCGACTGGGGCGATCGCTCTACATCGCCTATGGTGGCTTGGACAAGTATTACCTATGCCTGTTAATCCTTTCCTTTTCGTGCTGTCTTATACATGCTGGGAAAGGTTGGAAGAAGTAACGCGGGGGTCAAGTCATGACTTGGTAAAGAGGTATAAAGAAGATGACTCAGTTTTGGCCTCGGTCGATGCTTCTTGCCTTCCTGGTTAATCTCCTGGTTGGAAACGCTGAGGGATCTAGCTCAGAACCGAAGCCAGTGGCGCGAACACTCCTTGACATGCTTATAGAACTAGTCTCCTTTAAAAACATCAGTAAGACCTAAAAAGCAACAAGTAGTTTGTTTAAAACACAAAAAGAACAATTGGTTTGTCGCTGTTTATTATTTTTCCTCTTTTATCCACTTTCCGTAAAATTCTGTTTGCGTAATGCGTTGGCTCCTTGCTTGTTTTCCATCCAGTGCAATATATTATATATATATATATATATATGTATATGTATATATAGTGCTTCGGCTATTTTACCTAGGCCGACTAGCCAGTTCCGATCTGCGAAATTGGATTGAGTCAGGCCAATTTTTCCACGTCGATTAGTGGTTGGTGATTTCGTGCGACATTTTATGTGCAAATCGTTGTACAGAGTCAGAACTTATGCCTTAAGGTATTGACAGATAGATAAATTATTGACGAAGTTTTTTGAAAAGAAATAATTTTAACAGGTTACGATGATGTTTTGTTTTCACTTTACGACAATCAGATTTTTTGGGTTGTTTTTGGATTTTGTAAAAAATTGCTTCTAAAGCTTGCGCGCAAATTATTAAAGTAGCAGTGCGAACTAGGACTCGTTAGAACTCACTGTGAGAACGCTGTGTTTCACGTTGTCAAGAGGTTCATGAAGCCCTCGTGATTCGTGCCTGTTGGAGTCGTGCAAGGTCTAGGAGAGTGGCATCCAAACACACCGGTATGGTTGAAGGTAGGTGTCTCAGGCTCCGAGGTGGCTACTCGTCCCGGACGTTCTTCGAAATGCTCTCAAATGATCGTGCGCCTCAAATAGCATTTGCTTTACTGCCTAGTGGCGATGTTTTCACAAAGTGCGAGGTCGGAGATGAATGCCCTTCGCTCTCTACCGAGTTCATTGACCTTTGATAGTCAGCCTAGACGAGATGGTTAAACCTTTATTTCAAACCAACCATGGGTGGCATACGAGACATGCAGCTGTGGGCTTTCCGGCATCTGTGGCAAAAGAGTGTACTAGGCACTCAGTATGTCCAGCCTCATCCGAAGTGTGTGAACTGTTATCTGTTACCGGTCTCCAATGGGCGCGAACCTCACTCTCCGTTCCGCTGCCTTGCGGGCTGAGCTTTGGATGGCTGAAGACTTCGATTGTTGATCCCAAGAAAACCACCAGCTTTGGCCTGGGAAACCTGGTAGTTTTGCGCCGAAAAACAACTCATGGATCTGCTCGATTGCATTCCTTCATTAGTGATTTCTTCATAAAGTCGCTCTACTCACTTTCTATGGCATACACAAATACCCTCAGGACTATCCGTTTTCTTCTCTTCGATGTGCGCCAATTCACCTACTCCGTTCACGGATGCTGGAACTCTCCTCCGACCCCACTGACTGTCCACACTTGGAGCATATAACGTTTAGCCTCCACTGCGAATAGGCCAGTAAGCTGGCTCAGATAGGACACCGGATAATACTATTGACATCTGCCACCTACATGGGAGCCGTATTCAGGAACCAGGTCAAATGACGAAATTATCGCCTACCAACGAGGATGTTGCTTATTATTTGCGCTGCTCTAGATACAGTGAAATTGGGTCTTCTGATAGGGTAGAAATCGGGATAGTTTGAAACGATAAGATCAAGGCTGGTTTCTCACAGTGGATCCCAGTTGGTAGTCGGCCATGTGCTATACCCATCGGAAGCTCGTGCAAGACAAGCGGAACGAGCTGATAGATAGCTTATTTATGATTTTTGCATGTCCCTACAAACTGTGGTCTAAATACCGAGAACGACAGATTCTATCAGCTTCTTCACTGCTTAATAAGAGCAGCACAAAAACGGACATTGTTTTTTTTAGTCGGGAACTTACGTCCCAGGGTGTACTGCGCCCAGCTTTAAAACCAAGCCGCTGTTTACCTGCCTGGCGATCTGCATCACCAACTCAGGATTGAGCACAAATTGATCACATCACACGCTACAGATAGGGAGGCTGTATCCAGAACTATCGTTCGTACTGGCAAACTTACCTTCTGATTACACGCATACAAAAGGCTCCATTGGTATTTGCTCATTCGCGGCATCTGTGGTGTCGGTGTTGCATCCGGTTATCGATCATAGTTTGAATATGGACGGCAGCATTGAGGCTGGTATTGCTCCACCGTTCCGAAACGCGATGGCTGAGATCAGAATATATGCGGATATTTTCGGTGTTTGAACGCCGTTGTCTTCGTATTGTTGGTAGAAAATGGTAGGAGGCTTTTGTAAGTCACTCAAACTCGGTTTAAGGTACTGGGACGTTTTGCGCATGCTTTCAGAACGACTGCCTCGTCGTACGCTTTACTTCGAAGCAGGTAATGCTTGAAAGAGATCTGCCCATGACATGGGTAGAAAGTATGGAAGCTTTAACCATTGAACTGGTCCGTATATGTGTATTTGGACTACGGGGTTGTGGTTCACAAGAACCCCCGAAACAGAGGTTGATGACAATAGGTGATATGACCCAGTGCCGCGGTCGATGGCTTTCTTCCATTGGAAATTTTTTCTTCGGTGTAGTTCTTCAACTTACTATTTTGCAGTCAGTCTTTCATTATTCATCATCGTTCAGCGTTAAACAACAAGGCAAGCCTCACTGACCGCTGCCTTTTCCCCACACTTACAAGTTTCTATGAAAAGCGTAAATATCCAAGGGGAACAGGGAGTGGACCTACACAGGTGGGAAAAGATAAGATGCTGCTGTAGCAAACACGAAACACAGTCTAACTGTACAAACATACATTTTAATCGTCCTGATTCGATAGAAAATGGCAACATGAACGCCACTGTAAACGGTTCACTGCCATATCCTTCAGTGTCTCCAGCCAGCAAGTCGACGAGTCTTTCGGACCCGAACCACGAAGGCGTGAGACACCTACTTTACCTAACTTCGCTGTACATTTTCTCATCCCACGTTGCCACGTCATCTGTTGGCCTCCACATGGCTTCTTCCATTCCTTAGGAGGAACACAAAATAGGGCACGGTATGGTAGACGAGTGTTCGTCATACGCGACACGTGACCCAACCAGCGTAGTCTACTGAGTTTCATACAGTGAAATAGGGTATTCTCACAATTGGCACCTAGTATTAGATTCCTGACCTCTAAATTACTCACCCGGTCACTCCATCCGATCCTAGGCATACTACGTAAACATCGGTTGTCGAAAACCTCCAACCGACGAACATCGTCCACACGCATACTCCACGTCTCGCAATCGTACAATAGAACTGAACGCACTGCAGCACAGTACACACGACCTTTCAACTTCAGTGAAATATCAGGCCGACGCCACAAGTGCTTCAATCCAGCGTAAGCTGAACGAGCCTTGGATATACGCATATTTACCTCCACTCCCGAGCTACCATCGTTGGACACGCAACTACCAAGGTAGGTGAAACGGTCCACAATCGTTAGTTCCTCTCCACTCAGCACCAAGTTCGACACTACTGTCGTCTAGTCCTGTAACAGTACTTTGCACTTTGAAGGTGCAAAGGACATGCCAAACCGAGCAATCGATCTTGAGAGTATATCTAGTGCGCATTGTGCATGGTCCGCAGACTGGAACAAGCACACGGCGTTGTCTGCGTAATCTAGGTCGCCTAGCTTTCCTCCATTTCCCAGTTCGACTCCTACATCCCGGAGTCCTCTTAAAGCATCATTATTGCTCGTTAATTTTCAGTTTGACCAGATGATATTATGAGGTCGCACCGACAATCAGAGCGTGTATGTACAAGGTTAATGGTTTGTAGAGCCACCAGGAGGCTGGCATCCCAAGTTGATACTGCTAAGTTGTCGGGGCATGTTATGCTGACCAAATTCCAGAGCGAAATGAGAGATGGATTGGGCTTCATCCCGGAATACCCCCCTAGAGCAGCGGTGGGCCCTCGTCAAGTCGACCCAGCACTCCGCTTGTCTGACCAGTTGCGGGATAACTTCCAGACCAGAAAATCACTTGATCTGAGTTAACTCGCTTCGATTTATGCACATCCATAGTTCAACCACAGCAGTTTTAACTGCAAACCAAGGCAGTTCCGCCCTGAAACTTGAGCTTACCAAAAGATTAAGAAACGATCGAGAGAAATGGTGGCCGAAACGCTCTTCTGGGTTAGAATCAGCCGGTTACCCAGGAAAATGCCAAGAATTGTTTGACGTAATTCATTTTACTTGTGCCAAATGGTGTGGTTTCGTGAGACAATCTGTAGAACCGCTGGAATGCCTATTTGTAGTCCTCGTAGACGACTCGAAAGATAAGCTGTACAATTTAGTCACACTTGCACTCATGAAGCGCCATGAGACCTCAGGCCAAGACAGCTTCCCATCAGAATGCGTAAGATAGAATTTAGCGAAGAAGCTAACGCACGTTTTCTTCAAAGTGTGGGCCGAGGATTGTACGGGAGCGATCATTATCCCCGTCTTCAGGAAAGGCTCACGAACTGTCTGTGGTAATCATAAATAAATCAGCTTAATTCAGGTTGTCTCAGATTTTGACGTCTGCTGTTCTTCTCAGGCTAACAGCCCACGGAGAAAAAATCCGTGATGGGCAAGCGGAGTTTCGTCTGGTCGAAGCTACATAGATCAGGCATTCATTCTCCGTCAACTACTGCGGCGTCTACACACCTACCGAAGACCAACTGCCATATCCTTTGATGTCAGCGCAGCTTTTGATTCAATAGACAGGGCCACTCCCTTTAATTACTTTTTGAGGTACGGTTTGCCTGAAAAGTATTTATCAATCATCAGCCCTTCTACCCTCATACTTCTAGACGAGCAAGAGCCTGTGGCAAGTTTTCGAATTCCCTTGTTTCCAGTGGGGTTCGACAAAGATCTGTCCCGTCGTCCCCCCTTAATTTTGCGATCGACAGTCATTGGAGGATCGATTGATATCCTCGTAGATGGTGGTTTCGAACTCCCAACAGGACACAGACTTACGGACATGAAAAAATCCCGACGAAATCGTGCTTCTAGCTTCTAACATTGAAGCAGATCAATTTCTCCTTAACCACTTGACGACTGAAATTATCCGGCGTGCAGTTCGCACCATCAAAGTGCAAGGTTTTACTTCGGGGTTGATGGGTTCCTGTACTTGCGTTATACTTGGGCGATGAAGTTGCTAGTAGTTTTGTTTATCCGTAAAACGGGGCTTGGGGATGGAAATATCTATGCGCATTTCAAAGGCCAGACTAACTTCTCAGTCTATCTCTCTGAAAGGTCCAGTGTATGATACCACCGTGTGTCCTGTACTACTACGAGTTCGGAATATCTATCGCCTGGTCGTGTTTGCCGCTAACGGACTACGTATTGGTGGGAACAACGCTGAAGTGCGCAAACTTCCGATGAGTTCGTTATATATTGAGAATACTTGCCCAGCGCTTGCAGTTTGGCGAATCGTTTAGGGTCCTTGAACGTGATTGGAGGAAAGAGTGTAGTGGCCAACCAATAACTTGGCACCGATTAATGAAGAAGTTAACAGAATGCTTGCCACATGTAAGCCCATCTCGGTTGTCAGGTTGAGCAGTACGGATCAAGAGGATCGCTGGTTTGTCTCCCTCATGGGCTTGGCTTGAGACCGAAATGAGCGGCGCGATGTTTTCGCGTTGTAGCAGTCCTCAAAATTATGCAGAAAACGAAACCACACAAATGTGTTTGTTTGGTTGTCGCCTTTTTTTCCCGACTCCTATCTCGATTTCCCTCCGTTGTACCATGTTTTGTTCGACACAGCCTGAAATAAGGCGAGTATGAAACATATGATAACAGCGTTCGGTGGAAATTGGTGATGAACCAAAATACGCAAACTTACAACTGGCTTTTTCCAGGCAAGCAAATGCCTAATGTTTGTGCAGCTTGTATCAAATTGCACATAGAAGTTCGCCTTACTCTTGCGTTTACAGAATTAAATAGTCAGCCATGATAGATTAATGTAGCAACAGATCGATACTAAAGTGCTTGGTTGGCGCTTCTTACACTGACTGGAGTCAAACGACCCACGTTAATATTGCATATATACTTGCACGACTCATTTACAGTAGATCAAGATGAATTTGTGTACACATGCTCATGTCGAAAATTTATCGGTAATAATCATTATATATGATTTCTTCACTTGTCTCGAAGCAATCAACCATTCGTCTGGTTGATTTTGAGGTATTCATGGCGTTACCCTGTTTTTACTTTTTCGCCTACTCGTGGTAATCGTTATAGCTTCGAAGAACCTTAGACCTTGATTCGATTTGTACTCCACACAGTTCTAATTCTTCTGCAATCTTGATACTACCCGGTTGCCCAAACCGTACTAGAGTCGAATTAGGGATCTCTCGGATGGCAGAAGAGGCAAGGACGGAGATTGGGATGACTAACATGTGGTGAATTGTGCACATTGCTTCTTTCCTCTGCTCCTTCTCGCCCATAGTTTCCGTTCTTCCTCAGGATTAGTACTATGTATATGTTTATACATAATGTTTAATGTATACATATACATTACATATATATATATACCCCGCAGGTGGCAACTAAAATCAGCAAATTAGTACGTGTTTAGTGAGTGCAATAAATGAGCAGGTGCTTCATTTTTTCCCGTCTCAGCTTCTGTGACCATTAACCTCGCACCACTGTGTCCTGTTTTTGGTTGCTACCTCACAACACCGAACATTAGTTCATGAGTTGAAAGGGGTATAGAGAAGCGGGAAAATTTCGAATACACGAGCGCCATTGACCGCAACATTATCCGATGTTACCTAAGATCTCCAGTCACCGCCTCGGTAATCTGACTTAACCTACTAAGGATAGTCCGTCGGTTAGGGCTTTTCTTTGAAACATCGCACTGAACACAGTGAGAAAACACAAGTTGGCGAACAAGCCCGTTTTTATCGATTCGTAGTCATATCTTTGCACCACAATGTATCAAGAAAAATTTTCAGGAGGTATTGGATTAGTCAGACAAAAATATGGGTGGAGAAAAGAATCCTGGTGTTACATGCATAACCCAAATACAGATGAATGTGTTGTGTTAACTGTTTTGTGGTCTAGGGTTTTCATTAGGACGAAGGAGGTGAGACCGCGACAGATTCCACTGTGCTCAAGACGCGACAGTTTATCGACCTAAGCTGTTGACTCCTGACCTTATACAGGAAAGCTTGAGTCTCGTTCACGGTGCCGCACGTCTGTGCCAGATGTGAAGTGATTGCGCTGTCAAGTAACTTAGTTGTTCCAGTGCCCAATCATGCAGGGTGGTGTTCACGAATATGTCCAGGCAAGCATCTGGTCGTGCGCTCGATGTACATTGTCCCACAGAATCATGTGAATGAATAAACACAAAACGAGGCTTCAGAATCAACAGCTTTGTCTTTCAACCATAATGACATTACGGGGCTTGGTTGTGTAAAAGGTCTTATTGATAGCGCTAGTTAGTCTTCTTCGCGCTGTATCTGCTAGCATGTCACCTTTGAATGGCAGAGATATGTATACTGGCTTTCTCTCCACCGTCGCCCTCCTGGAAACTCCTTTTCCTGTCTCCAATATCTTATCAACTGATCTACTTGGGAGGCCATTTTCAATGAATGCTCTTCTTACCGTCTGCAGTTCTGTTTCAAGGGTATCTTTTGGCTGCGACATCTAATTGCGCTTCTCTTCACATTAAGGGGTGCAAAGCTGTGGAAGTTGATGTATTATCTATTCCATGTGGCTTTCCTGTGCACTGAACGCCGAATTGAGCCGTCTTCTCGATGACTTAGTTGTACATCCAGGAATGCTATTTCATTGTTCAACTCCATCTGTGTTGTGAATTTCACTTTTGTATGAGCTTAGTTGAACTTATTCAGCAGTTGATTAGTTCTCATCGAGGGGTTGAGTGCACAAATGTCATCCACACAAAGTTTATATGAGTAGAGGGTTCGCGGTCTGCGGATTCGAACCATGCACAACCGAGTGCCAGGGAAATTAGACGGTATTTGTACCAGGTCCGAAGCATCATCGCATTTAGGTACAGGAATCACCGCGTTCTCCAAAGAATTTGAAAACGTATAGAGCAAGACAAAATCAGTGGCGTAAGGGAGGAGTTAACTCAGGCACGCGTTCTACGTACGGTGAGTATTATGCTCTCCAGACCCGGTGGTTTGCAAACGTTCAGAGAAGGCAGCAGGTGGCGAATCTTCCTGTTGCTAATACGAAGTAGGAAAAATGGGGCAGTGAGAGGGGGGAAAACCGGAGATTAGGGTGAAGTTAGGAGCAAACTGGGAAACGAAAATGTCAGCTTCCTCCCGCAGCTCACAAACATCATCAGTGGTTAGAAATGCTTGGGGAATTGGGATGCCAGAGAATGCGGGAGATTGTTTTACTAAGGGATCAGAATGTTCGGCCACCAGTGCCAAACGAGAGGTCTACGCCTTTGCAAGGGTCGAAGCGTTCTTCGGCTCTGCACACCCGATGGACACCGTTCCTAGCTTTCACGAAGTCGTTGAGAGATAGGAATGAGTAAGTGACGCCAGCGGCGAAATGCTTAGGGCTTCAAGCGTGCAGCACCGTCACATGCTTATTGAGACCACCTAGGGAGCTCTGGTTCTCCTAGTTTAGAAAAGTACGGAATAATCAGGGTGTTACGTTGAAGAACAGTCCACGAAGTATGAAGTACCTTCCATGAGAAACTAATCTTTTCAAGGATAGGAACGGAAGTCGCGAAAACTGTCCCAGTTGGCGTCAAAGTGTCTCGAAGTGAATGGAGAATTGGACTGAATAAGAATAGTAAAGTAATTAGCCATTCAGGCATCCGTTGAGTCATATGGAGGGTGAATGGATTTCTGAAGAGATAGAATAGAAGTGCGAATGAGATCATTTACCTGAACACAGTCGCCATTTCGATTAAGTATACATGTGGCACATACATACTTAAGACTGATATGTTTGCAGGTCATATGCCATGAGAATCATTACGAATGAGTAAAACGATGAAGAATAAGAGGAAAGAAGGAGAAACACTATGCAGAGCTCAAGATACATTTAACAGCTCTTCCAGTTTTCGCCTCCACTGCATAGGTTAACCGTATAGGTCCATGACTCTTCTATGGGCTTGATGCTACGTGACTGCCAAGACGAAATTTCGGGTTGATACAGGGTACTCCTCCGAACCAAATGGTTTGACCTACAAAGAATTAGGACGGTTTGAAAGTCTCGTAATTCAGTTGGAGCCACTGACTGATTACTCAGTTTATACGCCTTTCGGCTGGAGCTGGACATCCCGAGTGACCAGTAAACCCTTCTTTCTCAGATGCCGGCTAGCATAGAGTCATGTACTTCGTTCCCCGCCAGTGGGTTATTCATCTTCCCTAAACTGATTACCAAAGGTCATTCCCATTAGCCCTCTCAGTTAAGTGAAAAGATCTCCTTTGCGATCCGCAGTGCGTAGGATTTCCTTAGAAGAGGCTGTTTGAGACTTACAGTCACATGGGAGCATTTCGAGAGGCCTTCAGAGGCTGAGAAGGTAGCCATATCGGAGCTTGGAAACACCCACTTACGGCCATACCGAGGCATTCAGATTCGGATAGGCGTGAGGAGATCAACTGTGTATCGTAGGCTATTGTTCATAACGAAGTCTCGGATTCACGCCCTAGACTGTGAACATTAAACTCCAAGACGGTGGCACGCCAGTTGGAGTCTGTCACAATCAACGTTTGAAGATAGTTGAGTCGCCATCGTTAGGGGCACGAAGAGGAAGACGTCAGCGGGGACTGACGATTTGAACAATTATGACTTTAGTATCTAAATGCTGGCTAAATAAACAGCCACGATATTTGGATAAAAATAGCAGTGCAATGTATATTAAGTGCCTTGAAGGTGAATGGTGTCCGATGAGAGGAGATTTGGATCTGGAACAAACATGAGGCAGGTGAGGAAGTGGGTTGGAATAAATTTTGGCGTAAAGTGGGCGAGAGAATGACAGCGTGCTCGATATTACATTGTTATGATGCATAATATGAATAGGAAAACCGAAAACATGTCCTTGGAACTTCAAATGGCGAATTGCACAGGGCCCAAAAGAATCAGGCGTGAACACACCACGCTCGAACTAAGAGTTGCCAACAAAATCCGCCCACCAGGCTCCAGCGATATTACAAAGAAATCGATGTCTAAACACGATAATTCTTCGCAAGACTGAACTCCCTGACTCCGTCCAAACTCGACCTTTAGACAATGGCCGGACGTTGCGCCGACGACACGGATGCCTCAAATTGATGAATACTAATCAAGATTCCGTATGCGTAAAGATACTTGATCCGATATACTACCAACAAGTGAGATACAAATATCCAAACAAATAAATTCATCCACTTCACTCAATTCTTCCCCATCAAGCACAAGATTCGGCTTCGAGTCTATCCAGCCATACGTTGGCTTTTTACGTTTCGAA
>LUCM01010137.1:9586-34165 GCA_008360955.1 Fasciolopsis buskii
TATATATATATATATTCTGGGGCATCCTTCCGTCGTGATTCTCGTTGGTTCAGCCTAGCTCTCAAACAATCATAGACGAATAACTTCTGTGGATCATTTACCGGCACATCATGGAATAGCCTGCATGCACAATCGACACGCTACAAGTTAGATTCTAGTGAGATATCAAATCGGAGTGTACAAGTATAAGTCTGTTTGGACAAGGAAGTATCGAGTACGCATACATGGCGGGCGAAAATTTCCGCGAAACAGATCATGTGCTCCCGGGAAAATTTGCGTACTATCTGTAATTTCTGTTCATGCTTATATATATATTCTGGGGCATTCCTTCCTCGTTCCTAATGTGATCTTAGCCCAACGAATCGCGGTGGCTATATTTGTTTCCTTTGCACCGAAATTCTTCAGTGGACATTCGTGGCTTTACAAAGTGGGTTTTCGTGAGTCATGCCAATTCGGAGTGTACACGTATAAGGATGTTTGGACAAGAGAGAACCGAGTACGCGTGTCGGACTAGCGGCAATAAACGCGAAATCGGTCGTGTGCTCCCAGGAAAGTATAGTTCACTCTATCATATATTACTTACGTATATTTTGGAGCATTCTGCCTCAAGTTGGCCCAGCGCAACTGACTAATAGTTGTCACTCTGCGCTACACCATCCCACTTCATGAGTCGTCATGGGGATTTTTTCGTAACTTTTTATTCTTGCTTTATTCCCTTAGCATTATTTTCCTGGACAATATAAATAGCTAGATTTTTCTGAGCATCGAAATTTTTGAATTGATCACTTTAATTATCTTGCCAATTTTTGTCTGATCTTGCGCAGCCGCATTTCCAGCTCTGACCTGGCCTTAGCGTAGAGGCTTTATACCATATAGCGCAAATTCAATCGGCCTGCTTAATTTTCTCAAAAGCAGACACACCTGTCGGCCTGTCTGCTCATTTTTCTATCCACACCATCTCATATCCCTCAACCTCACCCTGCTGTTCAGATGTATAATATGACTCAAGTGTTTTGTTTTACGTCACATTATCGTAACTTATTTATTTTAGCCTGTCATTTAACGGCTGTTATATGTCGTACGGCATTACAGTGCTGTTAATTTATCTTCAGACCCATTTGGTAGACGCATAACCTGCTTCCCACCGTTGATACCCACTTGGTCTTGTGAAGTATTCACAAGTTACGTCGTTTTACGGTACTTCTTAGCATTTCTCTCACAAGAACTGTGCCAACCCGATTACACACAGTATCCCGTCATCACTATAGTCGTAACAGCTATAAGTGGTCACCTTTAACAACCTCACTTAGATTTTCTTCCCAAACTTTAAATTTCCAAGCAAGGGTAAATGGCTCGTGGTGTCCATTAGCGAGCTAAACACGCCAATGACAGTGTTCGCGCAACTGACACTATAAAACGTTCCAAAGTTGGCCCTCGTTTGGGAACAATGAGCCAACGCTCTGTAGTAATTAATGATCTGGTGAGTGAAGCCCATGACAGAGCACAGATTTTCGAAAGAAGACTATCCAATTTAATGGACCGCGTTAACAATTTGAAGCGAGCCCTCTCAAAGCTTGCATCCCCATCCCACCTCATAGATTCTAAAACACGGCTGGATAAGCATGGCCTGGTGGCCGCTGGGAACGTCTTGGATGTGCTGGCCTCCTGAATATCGAGTAGAGTGGATAGGTCATTACTAAGGCTCATCGTCAGCTGACGCTGCAACTGCCGACGCATCCTATTCACTTCCTTGCAGTTAGGCAGCTGGCGTTTCTTGCTCCATTAGACTTAGCGACGCTTGCGAGATCCAGTGTTTTTGATAAATGGCAGATCTAGGACCGCAGGCGAAATCTACTGCCAAACGCACAGCCTGCTTAATTTGATCCAATTGCTCGTCTACATTGCTGCTCGTCGAAGATCCTAGTCCCTCGGATAGTTTCTGTTCGTAGCTGTTGCGAACAGCCGAATCAGACAAACATTCGACAGCCAGTCGAGTTTGTGGCCTGCGTCGATGGCCGTTGAGCTGAAACAAAAATCGCATTAAAACTAACGCATGGTCCGATTCGAAATGCGCGGTCCAGTACGATCTGCAGTTCTGGACAGAACAGCACCAACGGTAGCTAACTGCGATATGGTCAATCTGACTCAAATTACCTGTCGAGTTAGAGCGCCGTGTCGCAGTGCGATGCGAATTGTTCCGGAAATTCGTACTAGATAAGAATAAATGATTGTCCGCACAGAATTGGAGAAGTCTTTCTCCGTTGTCTGTTCGCTGAGCAGGCTATGCGCATCGCCCACCTAAACAGGACTCCGATGCACTAAGTTTTCCAACTTGTGCATTAAAGTCACCTGCTACCAGTACAATATCAGAGCGTTTGCTCTTACGAACAAGAGTGACGAGGTCATCGCAAAACTCGTCTTTTTCCATGTCAGTGCTGCAGTCTGTTGGAGCGTATGCCGAGATAACAAATAAACTACGCTTAACACTAATATCCTTTTGGACGCCGACTGATCCCTGCGGTCTCTTGGCAAACAAGCGACTGTTGACTGAGATCCAGTCTAAAAGGGCTAAAACGGTCAAAGGGTTCTAGTTAAAGTGAGATCCTCCCTACCGAGCTTCGAGCGGCCGGGGCATGTTTAACCCGTTCGATGGTGTAGAGGCGGCTTTGTGCTTTCTCTTTGTTACGGTGGCGGGTGTATCCAATTGGCAAATTTAGAGATGGCGGTGATCCTGATATGCAACATGGAAGTCACACACGATCATGAGAGTGGAAGGCCAGTTAAATCACTTGGTTCTTCTGAAGCCCCTGTTAAAAAAATTGGTAATTTGGCAAACTGTAGTTTACTTCAGCTATGTCACCAACAAACGAAAAAATCTTTTGATTTTGCGCATTATGCATCCAGAAAAACAACAACGGTCGTGTTTCAACTTGATGGATTAAGTCAAACGAATGGTCGTATTCACAATAATTGCGCTTGTAACTCGGTTAAATAAAGAAAGAATACGAAAGAGACGTGATTGGATGACAGCCTAACCATCCGACTTTCTCACGCATCGGCAAGTGACGTTTATTATCGAATATACAGGAATTTGCTGAATCAAGGTCAAATTACAATTATGAACTATCCGAACAACCTGGAACTACATCATAAAAGTCATCCACAAAACAGAAATCGACTGATGAAGTTTTCTTGAGTGCAAAGAATAAATACGAACCATTTGGTTAAAGGGTCTTAAGAAACAGATTGTATTCCGCTTCGGTTGTCCTGCCAAACAGTTCGCAGAATTCTCTGTCTGTACACTTGACCACAGTGTTGAGAGGAGTGTACAAAGGTCTAGAATGAATGAATAAAAAAATTGCACGGCGTGAGTATTATGGCAATGAACTTGATTATGAAATGGTCAATCATGCAGTGGCTACATCCAATTCGCCATTGTGACCATGAAGACATTGGAGCTAATTGAACCATATTAGGAATCATCAACTGGACGTATAGGTCTCCTAAAGCAAATTTCTTTCCATAAAAATTGGTCGCTGCGACCGACGGTTGGTGGCCATGCGACATAAGTAGGAAAAGAATGCTACATCATGTGATGTCGGGGTTTAGTAAACCATGAAGAACGAATCCAGGTAGCCCAAAAGCTGTGATGTGTGATTCACATTCGTTCGATCCTGAGACGCGTCACTTCTCGAGCGCACTGGGTAGACGTTGATGATACCAGGCAGGAGCAGAACAGCAGCGTTGTGCGTTTATGACCCGAACGATGAAGTCAATCTAATACTTGACATGATTCTTTTTAACTCTATGCTCAGGGTATTACCACCAAGCTCCGTCCGCTTTGATTAGGTTGGTTTTACATTATGTGACCGCACTGTCACGGGAAAAACGCTGTTCGAAATCAACTGAATCCAGATTGCTTCGCACTGGATTCCTCTCGTAGTATACCGGGAAAACCGTGAGATGACTAAAAATCCTTGTGGGAAAAAGATAAATAAAACAATGTCCAATCACAAGTGAGATGGGCAGTGTTAACCTGCAAGGAAATACCGAAAGGATTGGGTGGAAACAACTTCTGCCCCCTTTGGAAATCACATCGTGTTTACTGTGTGCTGTACCATGGCACTGATCCCACGATATTCACGTTCAACACCACCGGTCTCTCTCGGATACGATAAAGGTTTTTTCTCATCATTTCTGAAAGCGCAAACCAGATTTGAGCATAGGAACATCGTCGGTTACGACTGCAGCGCCAATAACTTTGTACTGATAAATTTAACGAAGAAAAACTAGTTAACGGAAGACGTAATACCGAAATATCTCATCATCGAAACGATTCGGGAGGTCATGACGTACTGTTTCGGATCCGGTTGAAAAAGATTTCGTCGGACGAGGAACGCTGTTCGTTGAGGCAGCAAGTGCGGGGCAGCTGAGAGAGCTTCAGGCCACATTTGAATGAGATCAAGCGACAAATCTAGTCGCATATGCATGAAAACGAAATTGGACACGAGACGACGGCGTTCTGCAGTGCAATTTATTGCGGAAAAGAAAAAAACGAACCAGTACGATATTGAAATTGATTGCAGAGAGGCAAGTTAGCTAGAACGTGAGAAATGCGCACACGACTCACAGAAGCTGCTTCTCATATTTTATCTCCTTTATTGAAGTGACAACTATTGAGACTGGCAGCATCAACTCCTACCCGATCGTTCGAAGATGGCCTTTTTGAAGAAAACAGAATGGTAACACCTACACAATCCTGATGTCTGTTTTGTATTGCATTATTTTCACAAAGGGTACTGAGCTGAATCATAAAGTGCGGCATTATTCGGTTGCTTTATGCACCAAGCCTCTATATCTACCGGCAAGGTTAGTTTAATCAGGACCATCGAGGTCGTATTCATTGCTTGACCAACAATGTTGTTGTGGCTGAGTGCATCAGCCGTTGCGTTCAAAGTCTTTTTGTTGAGATTTTTTTTCTTTATTGCCTCTTATCTGTCCACTGACTGCATCCGTCATTCCGCTTCTGAGTAGGCGGTGGTGTGGAGCAGCGGCCAAAACCAGACCGTCCTAGTGCAGCGGTATTAGGTTTTTAAACTGAAATGGACAAAACCGATAACGGTGCTGTCATAATGGATCCGACACACCGTATGGTCATCTCGTAGCGAAGATCTCGGTAAGTTTATTGAGAGCATGACGTAATGCTATTCTTTATCAAAACCACAATACGCCATTTTCACAGAATGGGATCGTTGCCAACTGCTGAGGGTGGCTGCCATCATCTAAAAGAGGGCATCGATTAGCAATCAGCTGCCGTATACAGCAGCTAAATTTAGGCTGCCAGGAATTCACGAACATTAGAAAAGCGAATTTCTCCAGTAACTTATCTCTAACTATCAGTGGTGGGGGCATTTAATGTATTCAGAATCAACCAAAGAACATTCTACTAGCTCTCAGGTTCTGGTCATCGTGACTAGCAGACTTTTCGTCACCAGCTTAGGTGGCATCTACAGGGCACAGGAACTAACACCCCAAATGTCTAGATCATCGAAAATAGTGCACACAGAGCCCGCGGTGACTGAAAATAGGCAACCCGAGGCGGTCTATGCTGAAAGACTGTACAGCAGTTCGCTGCCGCCCTGCTCGTCACTGCCTTTGACGTGCCGACACTTTACACAGCTATAGACCGCTCCAAGTTTCTTAACCACGGCGGACCATCGAGGGGCTGAGTACCCAATAAAAGCAGCTCGTGACATTTTCAATAATCGCGAGTTGAAAATGACTAGCTTGCTTAATACACAGTTTGTGACTCGAGTTGAATACAATAGACACGGCGAGAAAAACACCAAACGGAAAGTTCGTGTTATCTGAGTATGACCAACATTAGAAAGCGATCATCCAGAGAACATGAAAATACCGATTCGACGCGCAGTAGACAGTTACTATTTCGCTATGAGGAATTGAACTTAGATTTGAGAAGAGTAGTGTAGTCAAAAGCCAACTTCTTTACGAGACTGTGATTAGATAAGCTATCAAGCCATATGAAGAGAATACCGAGTGATTAGCTACCCAATATTACTGTCTTCGGAAAATATCAGTCGACCGAGAAATAACGCTCATCAGTTTGCTTCATTGGCGTTAAAATATGAACGCCGTAGGCAGAATTCTTTCAACAGCATGGAAATAGTCCCCCAACAATTTCGGCATTCACAAGTTAAACTATACTGTCAAAAACAATGGCGCGTACCGGTAAGTAGCAACTTGGGGTGACTGCATGCCATAGTTCGACATACATCGTCGGGGTATCCGAGCATTTTCGACAAGAGCACATATGTATCCTAGCAAGCAGAAAGGGTAAGAGATAAAATAGCGTCAGGTTGACATGGGGATTCAGACCGCCCAGTTATTGTGAAACGATGCGGGGTCAACTGCAACACAGGTATCTGATTCGGTGAAAAGTGCAAAAGAAACGTAACTAGAATTCCGCAATGGAAAATTATTAAGTGAATTTGAACAGCTGTTAGACTTACTTGAGAGTGAAACACTGAAACTAAGCTCAGCTAGCGCTTGGAAGACCTCATCAGAAGACTAACCTCAACAATGAGAGATTAACGCTCGAACTTCCTAGATGCGCAAATGAGGTCTGACACTGTGACAGGTAACGCTCAAGAAAGACGGAACATTAATCGATCACCATTGACGGTGTGCCAAATAATCTGCACTGCACTGTTCTCTAATCAAGTTGACTAACACAAAATGTTTCTTGATAATTTAATAGTGCAAAGTGGTGGTTTTTCATATCAGTCGTAAAACGGTATCAAAAACAATCAAGAGATCTGAGCATAGCTGGACATGGGGGACAAATCTCGCGCAACTCCACGGCCTTAGTGGTGTTTGCGCTCAATACAAAAATAATAGGTTTCAAATTGCAAACATGAGAAAGCTCTTGATACCAATTTCCACTGCACCGAGGTTTTCTGGACATACTGTACGGTAATGCGCTTGATAGTGTTCGGTGTAGCAATCTGATCATAACCGAATTTCATTATAGCCGTCGGATTATAGTCGATGTCACTGATTTTACTCCAGTTTAGTTTGTATAAATAGTACCCTTGCACGGACGTGCTGCGGTTTCAGTTACTACTTCGCAGCACCGATTAATAGTGAAAGAGAAGTCACATCGAAAGACAAAAAGCTATAGCAGAAATATGTGGAACGCAAGGACGCCCACAGTTGGAGTATTCAGCCAAATCGTCCGGTCTCGGATCCCCGAGCTACGGGATTTTGCGAACTTCAACCCGGTAACCGAACTCAACCTACAAGGAACAGTCCATTGCTTCCGATTTCCATAACTTCCGCCAGGCCATCTTGATCCATCTTCTAACCACTGCCTACCTCTGAGAACAGTGTACACCAAGGGAGTCGATCGAAAGGGATGTGCACTGTTGGTAGAGCAATTCAGTCTCCTGAAGCTGAAGACGTTTATTTTAATTGTACCCTATTGTCTAGAAATTTCCCTTCATCTCATATTACCTTTTTATTAATCAACTTGATTACTGATTACAACTTTGAAGTTCAGGCAATACAGCCGAACTTTTTCTTTCACTAAGTATTCTCCATGCGCGTTACTGAGTTCTAAGCGCAGTCTGACCACATCAAAGGAAGAGCTATGTAAACAGATGATCTCAATACGTTATGGCCGACGGTTTTGTTGGTATTGTAAATACCTATGTCCTTCTCCTTAGCGGATAAACTGATTGGGTTGGCAGGCCTATACTGCCACTTCATGCTATATGGCTGTTAACGAAGAGTATCTGATTGGACTACGGACACTATTTTCTATCCTATTGTCTGTCTCTAAGATGTAATACGTACCACATGTCTCATTCGCCCTAGTCGACTAAGATTCAGTGCCTCTTTTAAAGAGTGAATCCTAAGAGCCGATATCTCAAGCCTCGCCTCTGAGTTGCTGACAAAATTCCCTCACTACGAGGATAATGATGCTCAAACACCGACGGCTTCCATATATAATTTGTCCTCAACGGCCATGTTGCTGACTCATATATCAGCACCGACTTTCCATCTGCTGCACAAACACAACCTTTAGTCGATACGGGGATGCTGAGCCGGTGTCACAAACACATTGCGTTACTATGTGCAAACCAATACTTTTGTATGTGCGAAGACACATCATCGGATACACGACCAATTGGTGAGATATAAGTACCCAAGTAATAAGACCTATCTACCTTACCCAATTCTTTTCCTACAAGATCAGGATTTGGCTTCGAGCCAACAACATTCGATACTTCTAGAATGCGAAACACATCCCAGACACTGCACTGTCGTTCAGATGGCCGAGAGGATACTGTAACTTATGTGAATCTTCGTTTAAAACCATGGCGTTATTTGGAGATTCCAAAACAATTTACTATCCTTCAACTTAATACTTTGTAGTCGATCTTCCATTACTCCCAGTACTTTTTCTGTTTGAGCAGATGAGGTTGCGAGGTACCAACCACAAAAGTGCGTTTCTGCAAGGTTAATGTTTGCAGAAACTGAGGTTAAACTGGAGAATATGGAATCTAATCACGTGCTATGGTTAATGCGCATTACCATACTGAAGTGGCTTTCGGACGCAGGAATTTTGAGTTTCTGGATCGCAGCGTAGTCTGTACCACCTCACTGTCCATTTTATCTGGTCATGCTGCTAGTTACTGATGCACTTTGCCATGCACGCATGCCTACGCAGTGCGTCAACATTTTCCTGAAATTACGGATTGGGACGAAATCGATGTTTTATGTTGATCATGATATAATATTGATTCCGTGGAACAGCAATCAACTTCTGGCTACACAAAACCTGGAAATGGCGATACCGCTTTTGTCCCGATGTCTTGTCAGGGACCCATTCGTGCACGGTTTAACTGGTCTGCCATAGACTCTGGTAGGTTGACCCACAATTAGATGTATGAGCTTTTGTACATCCCTCTGTGAGACTCCCAAAGGCATATGCACACCATCGGCTTTACATGTTGCGGTTTATGGTAAAGGATTGCCCAGTATGAATCACCCAGCCAGTGAATAAGAGTTCACTACAGCAATTCAAAACTCAGGGGATACTTGGTTCCTACTGACTGCTTTTGCTGTCTACATGATAACAAGAAACAGAAATGACAACACAGCGAAAAGCGAGATCGGTTAATGAGCAGGAGCGTAGGCGCTGCTGACATGATAGATCACATCACGATAAAACCGCTGAGTGTCAGAGGAAACAATCATAGGTAGAGAGATTCGATTAAACAGATTACCAACAGTGGGGAGAAATGCACACACAATGTTGAGGTCAACATGAACCGGGTGAATACCAGGGACTGCGATGTGGTAATTCGACAGCATCCCACAGCAAAAGAGGTAGCACAAATGATGTATTGTACATAGGCAACCCCATTGGCAGTTAGTGTAAAAGACTCAGTAAGAAAGCCACAAACCTACCTGTGCCTGGAAGACCACTACACGAACAGCAGCACAAGACATAAAACCAGATCCACAAGATCAAAAACTTGTGGTTGGAAATGAGGAACCACAAAACAGGTTACAAAACTCACCTTGATGCGCGCTAGTGGATGAACGAGAACTGCAGGAACCTCATTCACTATTAATCGGACTTGAGGAGCTGTAGTCAGAAGTGACGTCGTAAAAGGAAAAATGTTACCGGAGAATCTGAACAATGTTTGCACTTGACCCAAATGACGATCCACCTCCGGTGATGTAAAGCTTAGAACAAGAGGTTGTGCATCAATCAACCGGACCGTTTCAGATTGGGTGAATCCCTGCTGAATAAAATAGATGAACCGACGAAACAGTTCATCCCGTGGCAGCTGGAGTAACCAAGGAGAAGACATGATTACATTCAACAAAACGGTGTCACCTTGAGCAGCTTCGGAAACCGCGTCAACAAACGCGCAATCTGGTTCAAATCAAATCCAAGATCGTTTAAATCCCACAACAGGGGCTCAATCGTCTGCTGGAAGTCCATTTTGACCAACATGTTCGCTACCCCAGGAATATGCTCGATTTTGGATAAATCTACACCCAGCAAGACTAACTGTTGCAACGTAAACGATCTGAAATCGGAACAAGGGTTTCGGAAGCAAGAAAAAGTATATTACCTGGACACGTAAGGTGCCAAATTTCCGGTGGGAAGAACTGGAACGGTGAGAGTATTGAAGTCAAGCTTTTTGAACCAATTTCGGGCGTATTTTACGGAATCTGAGATAGTTTGCTCTGAATGGAAAGCCGAAGAGATTGGAACAAGACCCTCTTCAGGTGGTTCGTAAGGGCCAAAAGAAGCACCTATTGGCAACTCGATTGGTGCAGAAGGCTTCAATTCAACGGGAACTGTTCCGTTTGTGTATGACGGATCCCATTTCCTTTGCATTTTTCTAGCCGGTTGCCTTTCCAATTTGTCCGAATGTAAGAGGATCCATCTTAATCTAAGGCGTCTTCGAGAGCGAGTCTCCACGGGCACCGAGTCCGCAGTTGGAGTCTGAGCAGCATTCAGGCTCTTGTCGGGGGGTATGAAAGCTTGAATTAAAGATTTCACATATTCTTCTTGGGAATTGGAACTTGCGGAACTAAACTGATGCCAGTATATCCATGAAGCCTGAGCGCGACGGAGTACTTTAGACCAACACAAGAACGGGCAAAAACTGTTCCTGGCAGAGGTGCACTAGAATGTGGCAACGGAAACCAAATTAGTCATGAGGCAAACCACAATATCTCTCAGGTAATCAAGAATTACGTTTCTCTAGTGCCCAAATAATAATACGTTTGGATTCGGAATCCAATGAAAAGATATGGGAGAACCTACCTTACTGTAAAGGTATTGAAATAAAGTGGGACGCAAAACTCACACAGACGATGACTGGCGATCGAAGAGTCTAAAACAGCACAGGAACACGAATATGTCGCGGTCAAGTCCTAAAGCTTTTTTCATCGCCGAGTGAAATTCCCATCGACAGACTTGATCAAACAAAATATGTAAGGGAGTTTAGCCAGGCGATGAGTAGTCGAGTTGATTCTCACAAAAAACTATAAAGAGTTGAACAGTGGAACGAACTCCCTTGGCGCTTTCTTTTGTGAGAGGCAACGTCACCGAACTGCAGGATCGACTGAGTCGAACGCCGCTTCCAGATGAAGACAGGAATCGTGAATCTACGGAAGAGTGCAAGAACTCTCAGTGCTATAACTTGGTATGAAACTAGGCCAATCAGGTCAACAAGAAACTAAATATGAGTGAGCTGTGTGAGTAGGCATTGATCTTCAGTCAGGGAGAACTTGTAACTTTTAGATCGAACACTAAAAGTTAGCAGCCTTTATTTGATTACGTCGATTAGTCAGTTCAAATTATCCACTCCCACGTCTTGCACTGTCTGACGTTTTTTATCCTCCCGTATCCCTGAGTCTCAAACAGCAGCGAGTTAAAGGTTACTTGAGGACAAGCCGAATACACGCCCAACCAACGAATGATGCACTGGCGCAAAAATAGACGGCGGTACTAGTTGGCACTGCGAATTTCTGACAGCAGTTCGCCACTGTGATGCAGGCAAGTTAGCGTACACAAATGTGACTGCAGAAGACAAATCGATTCTGATGGGAAGTGGGAAAACCTGTCGTTTACAACTTCGTTCTCATACCAGTGAACACCTTTTTATCAATGACGCCAAAACGACAGCCACAGTCTGCACTCCTCAGGCTTTAAACAATTTGACTAACAGTCCTAATGATACGAGCGACTGCTCGCTTTACACAGCGGAGTTTTGCTACAGTAGGTCAGGTTTGAGAAGTGTGTGAATAAATCACGGAGTGATTTTCATTCGAGGCCGCACCTTTGACTTGTCTGCTAGAAGACCGCGACTGAATGATGTGGTTATTACATTTTTTGATGATGGTCTATTAACCCAAGATATCTAATGAACATCAATACGCTCAGAATGGACAGATAAGTGACCTGGACGGTTGAAAAACGTGATCACCAACGGCTGATCGCTCACGGACACAACACAGAAAAATAGAGGCGTATTTGCAATGCAGTAATCAAATATAAACGGAAGGTAAAAACAACAGCGCGGAAATATAAAAAGAAACCCCATTTTTGAATGATACGACTCCTATTTTATGTTGTGAGAGTAGCGGACAAGCAAAAAGGACAAGGCATACGGAAGCCCAGTTGACGAGTGAAGTGGGTGGCTGGTACTAAACTAAGGAAAGACTGAGCAGTGGCTTCGTGTAGCATTGGGGCTCTTTACGGTCCGCGTGTGGCGTAAGACTGTACAAACCCTACCGTTTCGGACAAATAGTTAACACAGACGAGAGAGGACGGCACGTGGATGACATCAGTTGAGAATGAAGTGAAAAAACGGTGGACAGGCAGACGAAAAAAATAACAGATGTACACCATGACCGATCAAAAAGGACTGGAATTCGATCGAATGCGAAGATACAGCAAAATCACCTGGAAGAGAACCAGTGCGTGTTCGTGCACACCCGTATATCGACAACAGCAGGAATGAACTAACTGCTGCTGTGCCAAATGCAAGAAAAAAAGGGAAAGCAGGGATTCATTTGAGAAACTGGTTGTGAAGTTTCAGTTTAGAAGGAAAATGGATATACTCAGTTAGCGGTTCAGACGAACGCTCGCTTTGGGAGTTATTCTTTGTTACACAGAGCCTATGATCCGATCGTCTCATCAGGATATTGCGATGGTAATATTCTCCGGAGTCATCGAGTCCTGAAATGCAAACGGAATTGAGTTATGTGTACGACCAGGAAAAATTTACTTAAAAACCGAAGGAAAAACAAGTCTTAATAAGCGCTTACGGCAAGAGTGGAATAGAATGGACATGTCCTTTTGGATGAAGTGCTGTAGAACAAAGTCTTTCTGACAATTTCTGAAACCGTCAATCAGTCCTAGCGAAAGATCGGCAATCCTCCGCTCTAGGTAATTCCAGCAAGGACAAAGAGTGTAAGCCGGAACAGAACCTCGCCTACTAAACAGTGCTCAGCCAAGACGTTGTTTTGTAAGACGGCTCAACGCAGTTTCCCTTACGCTTACCATCGGGAACTGGTCATTCCCTGCCGAAGTAATGTAGTTATTGATTACTGCCTTTCTACTTATAGGTTTTTCTCGTAAAACAACAACTGATAACGAACACCTCAGTATGCTACCGCACAGATTTTTTTACTACAGGTCTTATGTACTACCGAAGCGGAGAGAACAGGCCTCGTGGCCTTAGGGTCCTACTTCATTGAAAATGATAAACATGTCTCCGAAAATTGAGGTGCATTGGCACCACATAAGGTTTTCTTAGGTCAGCTAAGCTGACGACTTACATTTAAACGACGCATTTAACACATCCGGAATCCAGCAAGTAGGCCCGACAGACTTTTCGAACAACCAGCAACAGTGAGCCAAGCAAAAATAAAGAACCAAGAATAAGAGCACATGCCAGCTAACTCATCATTATTTCGGTCATGCGGTCAGTGACAACCTGAACGTACGAAAATCGACGACCGTCAGCTGCACAGGAAATCCGTCGGACACAAGAATTATAAACAGTGGATTCCACCCCTTAAACAATGGAGAACTGTGCAGCAGTAAAATGGACTGAAAGTGGTCATGTGCCAGATCACGCGCGGAATAACAACCAGGGCTGATTTATTCCAGCGACTTCTCATTCCATCGCTAAATTCTGCATAACTCCACCAACTGGGATTTTACATGACTTGATTCATAGATGCGTGCAATGAAAGAACCATATTCCACAACTGCTAGGGTCCACTAAACCCGGGTAGGGAGGTAAGAACTGATAACGACGATGGTGAAACCTGGAGTGGCATAAGATCACATAAGGCCACATTAATTCAGATGTGATGGCCAGCCGGACGACAGCGATTTGCCGTCTACCATCAAAGAATCTGGTATTCGAATCTCAGACCTTTTTGGGTGACGGATGCCTAATCCACTTGATTGCTGCCAACCAGTGCACAAATCAAAACCAGAAGCGTAGTAGTAAATTATTTTCGTTGGTTGAATTACCTGCAAATCTTGTTCCGTTTCGATTAACCCGTTGACTTGTAACAGTTGGTACTGAGAATGCGTTAGTCGACTGGCATCTACGCGCAGACTACCAAGCACTTCTGCCCAGTTATACTGCGCATAAGATAGATGGGATAATGAGATATTTGGATCCGCTGATTGGGAGCGCTCGACCGCTTTAACGAGCAAACTCATAGCTTCCACCGGGATATTTGGGTCAAGGACAATCAGAGCGGTTGGTTCATTAAGGCTGTCCAACTGATTGGTATAGGCAGAAAAGGAAATGCGTGTTAGACTACAGAAAGCTAAATGGGACGAACAAATGGCACATGTTTCAAGGAAAATAACGCAATGGTTTGGAGGTGCGCTGTGTGCAAACAGAATGGCAACATACTAACTGCGTATGCAGCAGATGCGTATACACAGACAGGTTATTCAAACCGTTTTAACTCCGAGCGATTTTAGTTATGTTGGTGTCTACGACGGCTGTCTGAATATGCGCACGGTAGCTGCCTAATTTCCCACTGTGTCTTTCAGATTTATTGTATTTTATAGACGTTTGCATACAAAAAAGAATATCGCATTTCAGTCGAAAAACATGAGGGTAAGGAATAAAATTTGAAAAATTTATACTTATCACCTTGTATAAACGTGAAAAAACTCATCGAGGAATAATCAAAGCACATTATAACAGATTGCTCAGGAATTCGGCTAAAACACAGTCACGGTTTGTCAAAATGCGTGCTAAATATGAGTCAATGAAGTTGCTATGAATATTGAGTCTAGAGGGTATAGAACGAAAAGCGGATCGTAAAGAAGTATGAGAGCGACAATTTGAAAGATCGTTGTGCAGAGGATGCTTGGGATCAGAAAGAATTTTGTAAGAGAATTTCTCACATGCTGATAAGTGCTGATCACATAAATTTAGGAACAATTCAGTTGGTGGTATGGACACACGGCTAATAACTGATAGCCCCCGGCGAAGAGTTCTAGTCTTTTCTAAGTAAACCTGGAAAAATAACAAAAGAACAGTAAAGAAGGACTGGAAAAACATTAATATACAAATCGAGGGATAGTACTTTATTTCACCTTGTCGTTTCAAAGCTTCCTGATTTGAAATGACAACCGTCGGAGATTCTTTACATAGGTAAAAATGTGAGAAGTCCGCTTCAGATTATCAATATTAACTAGATATTTCACAGAATCAACCCTGGTAAGTGTTTTTGAGTTGATGAAAGACGATTTAGATGGTTAGGCTGACCGAGAGAGAGAACAGACATTCGAAACATTTAGATGTGCTGAGATTTAAACCAGCTCGTGCGGAGAAATCATATACAGGTACCGACCTGTTTTTCACGAACATCACGACTTGAATTCTATCATTTCTGATTGCACCAAGGTTTTGTTTCTTAAGCTGATGTGGTGGGTGCCACCGTAAATTGACTCTTACTGACTGTGTCGTATGAACGAGTTAATGTGAGAGCAAAATCAAACAGATCGTTCCAAAATGAGTGACTGGTGGTGATACACTCACCATTAACAGGTGGCAGACAGCTTCGATGACCCCGGTCCACTAACACGCCCGAACCTATCGAGACTTTATGCAGTTTTACATTCCAAGCCTCAAGATTTGGACTGCTAGTTCCCTCACACCAAACATGAACTCTACAAAACAAATGAATAACCGTTGTCGTTCATCTGCGCACATTTGCTCATGAAACATATAAGAAGCACTCACCGCTCTCAGTAACATTCGTAACTTGAAGTGAAATGTTAACTCGCAACTCTTCATCTCCGCCTTATTTTTGACAGAAATAAATTTACCCGGCATCAGACACAAGCCCAACTATTTACCTCATTCCTGTTTCATCCCTAAGGCTGGTGTCCGTATCCGTGTCTGCGGCCTCCTCCAGACTTCCACATCTCGACTTCTTCAACCTAGATGTGTAATTCATACGGTTGAAAATTCAGTTCCTTTGTCTTAGTCACTATTTTTGCATCGTGTATCGCTCTCCTGATGGCAACGAACCTGATTTTTGACTTATTATTCCCAAACACTGAATTCAACAGACCCCAGCTGCCAAATTGTATTTCTGGCTCAAAGATTGGCTGTTGCACAAACTAAACATTTCGGCCATAAGACATGAAGCCGAAGGTTTCGCCATAACCAACAACTTTGCATGTTGAGGCATTTGGAAGACGTTATTTGTGGGGCGGAGCTTCGTCTGTTGATCTACCTTTTTCGTCGAGTTTAACAAAAATTTATTCCTGACCTCAAGTCTGCCGTCACTTGCACGTCACCGAGCAACTGCTTTACGTTCTCTTTTCTATCGCCATTATTTTGGTTTATGTACTTCGGAACTCGCCCTGGCGGTCCTCCTTCCCATAACTTTCTCGTATTCAGGCGGAAAGCCATCCTTAGCAAGCCTATATCCCTAGATGTCGGGCCTTTTTCCTTTAATCTTTCTTTATAACCGAGATTGCAAAGCTCTGAAACATCTTTCCACTTTCCGTTTTCCCAATAATTTACAATCTTCCTTTTTTTAGGACAAGATGCAACCGGTTGAATCTTACTTGAATGTTCTTCACACGCATTTCCCTTTACCGTATATCATTTAATTACGTGAATTACCGCTTTTATTGTAAATCACTTTGCGTAATAATAAAATTAGCTTGTCTAAGATGCAGCACGGCAAGAGAACCGCCAGTCAAGCCACATCATGGCTAATTCTTTCTCACAGTCCCATACCATCAGCACTGTAGTTAACGAACGAAACAGTGGCATTTTTCTTTACCCTTGGATCGAAGTTTTGGGTGTCGTAATATTGCATAGCTACCTAAATACTGCTTCTTTGTTTCAACTGGCTGACAAAACCGCCTATTTTGGTTGCTGGCAAATGACTGAGTGACTGACTACCTGATGATAACTTGCACGGTTTATCTTGTTACATATGCCAAGCAGCAGTGAAACGATAAGGGAACACCCCAAGGCTTTTAGGCAGCCATGACTCTGAAGTGTGAAGGACGAAAAACCGCAAATGGTCTTACTGGGTTAGGTGTGGTTACAATACGGTGAAAGGGTTCCCATCTGCCACCAAAACGAACGGCGGACCTGGGATTCAATTCTCTGATTCTTTGGAGATGACAGACTCTTAATCCACTTGACCACTTAACGAGATCGGCCGTGGTAATTTGAATAAACCAAAACAGACGACTGTTGGATGAATTTAGCTAAAGAAGAAGAGAAAAATAAAATGTAATGATCTACCTTACCTATTCATTCTAGTAACAGTTTCTGTTTCGATTATCACTTGATCAATTACACCTGGAGGATAAAATGGATCCACCAGTCGTTTGTTGAAACCGCAAATGGCAACCTGGACAATTTGGTAAACGAAAGATGTTGTCAATGACACTAAACAATACGGTAACAATCCGTTCGGACTAGAATGATCAAATTGTGCTAAGCTACAGTTCATCTCCAAAAGCCTAATGGAGCTGCAAGATGAACGGAAAAGTGGCAACAAACTTCCTGACCATGTATTATTCATGAAGACAACAAAGTTCAACTCACTTCAACACCTATAACCACACGACTGTGACCCTCATGTTGCAAGATCATGGGTACGGAAAACGTCTGCATGGAAAGAATGGGAAGCAAAAAAAGAAGACGACAGAATTCGGTGAGTGTCTGGGTGTGAAAAACAAATTCCGAGGCGCAATGTGATATCACACCTACCTCAAGCGAAGTGCTGCTTACACGACCACTCAGAATGTATGAGTAAATGTGTTCGAGTAACCTATAAAAAAATTGAAAGGAAAAAACTAGGTCGAATTATTCGGGAACAAACAATTTTTTTCTAAAATGTAAACAACAAATATGAAGTGGTTTTTTCTATTAAGTACTGATCACTGAGCATGGCGGTTAGATAGCAAACGTCTCATCATCCTCAGCGCTATGCTCAACAATAATTTTGAAATTTATTGAGGAAATATTTGGTTACGTTTTACAATGCTCCGCCTGGAACAAATTCCCGAAGGGTGGCTACCTGCTCTGGATGAGGACCGAGTTAAGACCTGTGATCTGATTTTGTAATTGTGATTCCGCCTAAAGAGCAAACAACCGAGCTCAGCGAACAAATTTGTCTGATCTCCCATGAGAAGAAAATGATTTTCCAACCAAATTGACCGCACTGCCGAAAGTTCTCAATCTGAGTTGCGGAGTCACATTGGAGTCCAAATAAAATTCTCGGTAGTTATCCATATTAGACGATTCAAATTGATTTTCAAATAATTCGTTATGCAGCATCAAGGCCCAACTCACAAAAGCATTCTATAGAGTTACAAGAGTGGACGATAGCAGTACCTAATTTGATACTTGGTAGAGATGGTTGATGACCGTTTCAGTTACCTCGGCAGCTGCGTGACGGTACACGTGAGGGGACGTACAGCCAATGGTCCAGCGGCGCACGCTGGACTGAGGCATCTGTGGCGTCGACTGATATTTCGTTGAAGACGAAAAGTCGCGCGTCCTGCACCGAAATGCGCTCAGTTTTGTCGTATGCTTGCCAGACACGGAGTTTTGTGCTGAAGATGTTCGTCGCTGGGACGTTTCCACCACCACAGGATTGGAGAGAATGATCGAGTGGGCAAGGTGCGGATTGGGAATCAAGTACTGAGTACCGGTTTTGAGAATATTTCATCGCAGCGCATTAGGCTTGGTAAACTTTCCCGGTTGGTCCGTGTGTTGTATACGGCGGACACTCGTCCGCTGTACTATACACCATTTTCTGTCCCTCCCAATGAGTGGAAGAAGACTTATGGAGGTCAACAGATAACACAGAAAGAAAAAATGTACAACGAACTTAGGTAAGTTAGGTGTCTCATGTCTCCGTACTCGAAGTCGAGGAGACCTGTCAACTAGTTGCCTGCAGACCTAGAAAGACGCGACAGCGTACCGTAACCAGTGGTGCTCGCTTTGCCACTTCCAGTCGAGCCATAATGATGGGGGAAATGTGTTGGTTCAGTTGGACTGTATTCCGTCTGTTGGTTACTAAAACTTCCTTTTCTTTTTCCGTCCCTGTGGGTCAATTAGCCGTCCGCTTTGCATATTCATTCAGTGAAACTCGTCTTCCTGCTTAACGGTGAACAATAATGATACGTAAAGGGCTGTAACTTGCAAAACCCAGTGGTGCGTAAGGGCCCTATATCATATTGCACATTTCGATAAACCGTTGACGGCCAGTCCGGTCAGTTTAGCGACTATCACACAGGATGTGCAATCGTCTGATCCTGGATCTCATCTAATTGCGAGCTCCACAAACGTTCGTTGATGATGATTACGAACGGAGATGGAACAGATATACAGTGTTTAAATGTTTTTCAACGGTCCGTTGAGCGTTGATGCTGCATGATGGACCACTTGGAGAAAAAATTCTAGACCCCGGACAGACGCTCAAGGATTCTGGGCTTCACAAATTTCAGATGTCAGTTCGTATCGTTCTTACTTTCTTCCGAGGAGTAAGAGGCTGAAATAACCCAACGGGTTGAAGTTCTGTCAGGCGACAGCCCTAAATGCTGAGACGATCGATGGCTTTAGTGCCGATCAAAGGTAAGGAGCAAGTCAGCTGTTGCAGCACGCATGAATAGAAACATGACTGGGTAGGTTGGGTAGATGACTCGTAGTTCACGAATTGTGTTGGTGGAAGAACAAGTGTTAGAGGAAATGTAAAGTTCAGCAGCAGATACTCTAATGAGAAACTCGGTCTAGCGAATCCAATAGGTAGGCAAAGATAAATCTAAGTACTGTGGAATTTAGTTCACAGTCATTCAGTGTTTATCGGTATGGTTATCAAACAATAAGCTTCAGCTTTTATATCCTGGCCCACAACACGAACGCACTCAGATGACGGACATTAGTTTCACCTTCGAATCACTAAAAGTGAGAATGCTTATTGTATAGGTAGATGCATCTATGATGACATTTCAGCAACTGGAAAAAATCCAGCGCGAATTAGTTTTTAATAATGTTTGTCAGTCAACTGAATGTTGTCTATTCCGATTGTGAATCACGAAAATTAATGTGTTCGTGAGCACCAGAATGCAACATAGTACACTTCAAACCAAAAAGACGACAAAAAACTATACCTGGGATGAGTATTATTGGGTCCTGATGGTGCTCGACATTCGAGTAGTGAGCATCGTACACCGATCGAACCAAAAAGACTGACCAGGTCAGAAACACCTAACCATGCCGTGCTGTCAACCAGACCAACCAGATTCCGGTCGTCTGGTGTGAGATCCGAGTTATCTGAGGGTGATGTATGAAACCGATCTGAGCCAACTGATGCAGCAAGTTGTGAGGCCCCTAGTGGATCAAAGCCAAGAGTCCAAGCCGCTTCCAACAGAGCCTGGAGCTTCCAAACGGAGGGCATAGCCGAAAGTCCTAAAACGATGTGAAAGATTGTTAAATGTTTATTCTGTAAATTGATATTTGGCAATATCTCACTGCAGGCGCGTGGGGAACATACATGTGACCTCAGTTACAACAATGCACATTATTTGAGGGGATTAGACTATTCGTAAACTGAGAATTATAGTGAGGAGTCGGGTGAGATATAAAGAAGCCAACCAGTCAAGCACTGAAAGCGTGAAACTATTACCGTTCGGTATTTCAACGAGGAAAAATTGAGCGAAACTGAATATAGTTTGTGTTGCAACAAAAGTGATAAGACCTAATAGTATGCGGTTTCACTAGGTACTTAATTCACTTCTTCCACAACACCCGCAGACAAAAACCAAAAACTTGAAAGCTTCCGGTTAAACACATTGATGCTGCCACTAAGTGAACCTTGATATTGGGAGCACCCATCGAGTTCGGCACCAAAGTCCGCTCAATATGGGGTCCCTCAAATAGCATCACCAACCAGGTAGGCAACAGAAATTATTCCGTTTACTATTAACTGAACCGGAAAAAGTAACCGAGTAGTTCTACCAACGATGCAGAAGTGTCCTATTTCTAAAGCCGATAAAAGCTGCCCGACAAAGAACGCCCCAGTAACACGATTCTGACTCAGGATTCATAAGATTAAGCCGTAAGTTCTACAGCTACACATGGTGATTACCGACAGTGGGGGATCAGTTTGTTAGGATTCAAGTATAAAAGCTGCTGCAAACGTCACTCAAGTCCGCCAATCCATTATGCGCAGGACAAGAGTGCAAGCCGAATGGGAGTCAACCTTTACCATTCAGTTCATAGTAGAAGAGGTTGGAAGCTGCGGAATCCGTGAATCAGCATCCAAGAACGACATATACTATAATGTCCAAGATTCGCGGCATTAGTCTTCAGAACTGGAAGCCATGTTCTGTAACTTCCAATGGTACGAAAATAAACACGGTCTAAATAAGTGATGTGGCAACAAAGGTACCAGCAATGTGAGGATTTGATTATCTGATCATTTAGGACAAAAGAAAACAGTGAATTCATTTGACCATCACTAATTAAACAGTAGGGACGGGCGTGGTTGCAGGATGTGAAAATTTTGGCGGTAAGGTAATATCGTGAGTGTTACCAATTCTAATCTATTGAATTCGTCTGGTCATGTGCTACACCAGGCCCATACCATTGTATGGGCCAAAGAGATTGTGGGATATTTCTTCCACATTTGTATTCCATGGTTGCAACAGGAAGGTTGTTGGGTCACGTGAATGACACTAATACAACTGGCCAAATCAGATAATCTGACTGTACACAACAGTCAGTGAAACCCATGAATTCATGGCCATTTTGTTGATATAATGCAACTAAATTCTTGTATTCCTCAAAACTGATGAGAAGATTGACTTGGAGTCAAATATCCGATAAAGTGACCTACCAGCAGTTGACTTCCTTTATTCGTCAACTTGTGAGCTATTTATGTCCACAATGTAACCATCACAACTAGTCGAATATGTACATAGCTAATTCATCATTCATCACCGCAAGCCATCTGTTGTCCTCTCCTGACGACTTTGGATAGGAGTGACTTCGAGTTCTGGCGCGCAATGATTAGCTGTGCCTCAGAGGATTGTTTCCATTGCACCGTCAATGCGTGAATGTAGTGGGTGGGGCATGCATTGCAGCTGCTAGGGCACCCCGCGAACTGCGATGGGAACCTGCATCCATGACTCTGAAATTAAGAGTGGTGCAGAAGCATCCAAGATCCCAGCAAATTGGGTGTGGTAATAACCCGAGTGACAACAAGTTGTCATCTACAACCAAGGCGACCGGCGGATTCGGCATCAGAACCTATGACCTGATTGGTTGATAGACCCTTAGTTTACTTGACCGCTGCTGGTCAACTGCAAGCTGCATTTGAGTGGAAGGTGCAAGCAATCAGTGCGTGGCCAGCGATAAGGATCCCGCGATAGACGGTATAGACGAATTCTAACGGTCCTCAGCAGTATGTACCGCATGCTGATGGGTGAACAAATTTCTCCGGAAGCATACGGTTTCGCGGTAACTGTTGCTCGTCTGGTATGTGTATCCGATACTACCCTGCCCATGCATCCCTATACTTGTGCACCCCTTTATTAGTTTCCCACTAGAACCATTAGGAGCGTGAATGGATGATAAGTCCATTCAAGAATCACATGGTGATTCGTTGTAGGATTTTTGTCGGTCAGATAAGGCTAACAAAAATCCATACTTTCGGACCTTGTGTCCTCTTTCCGGAAGTTAGCCTCGATTGACGAATGTTGCTAGTTCGAGTCCTCCTATTACCGTTCAACTTCCTTACCTGGCAGACCCTCTGTTGACTGTGGCCCACTTCAGGAAGACGGTGTACATTGTTGCTTCACTCATAAGGAGGGTAAAAGATGAAGAAGTGTTATTGAGATCCAAGCATTTGTCGTGTTAAAATATTTAACGTCAAACAGTAATCATTGGAGCTAAAACGGCAACCTGAACAAAAGACCCCCAAGAACGTACCGCCGAATAACCGTTTCCGAAAATCGGACATGCGGAAAAGTGAAGAGAGGACACACTGGGCGTTACGATAACAACAGGCAAATCCTTCTTCCCACGGTTCAGCAGCGAAATGATCGCAATCCACAGACACTAAGTGCCATCTGTTGTTCATCCATCCATTATCAATGAGTTGACGAAGGGCTGAAATAACACCTGTTGATAGAAATACAGGGTTACATTAGGACAAACGAAGCCAGAGCCATGAGTCGATTTGCTTAAACAAACTTGATACACGAATAAGGGTGACATATGTGTAAGGTGGTTTCGTTTAACTCTGGGGATACAGCAACTAACCCCATATAAACGTTACATCTCCGTGCTTAGTTACCTTGCATAATCTTGCTGCATGGGGGTAAACCACTACTGAAGTAGAGGAACTCCAATAGAGTACGTTACAGACAATAGTACTTGATGTTTCTCTAGAACTTTCAGGATGAAAGGCATAGTGAGCAAACATGTCTCACATAAAGATCTTTGTTCAAGATTTTCACATTCCATGAAAGTGGCAATTGTTCTGGAGCGCAGCGTACACTGAGTCTATGGGAGAGCGAATTAACACTTGAAAAAGTTGTCATAGCCTGTTCAGCTTCGAATACAAAACAGATGTATCTTGGATCTCGATGAATAAAAGATAATACGGGAGAACCAGCATCAGTGGAGATTTCTGTGCAGTTTGTTTTACTTTTCTCTTTTTCCGTTCTTGTTTTCCTTCGCAGACACGGTTTCGGCAGCAATAATTTACCCGCAAATTTATTTTCGCTCCCTATATATATATATATATATATATTGCAAGTAGTATCTGAATGAGTGAAGAAAATTGCCCCAGAAGCATACGACCGGTTTCGTAGTTATTGCCGATCGTCAGGTATACATACCCAGTACTCCCTTCAACGAAAGGCTTCCATGCATGCTCCCGACACTACAAATTACATTCTTGTGATATATATATAAATATATATATATCATGGTTGTCCGATTACGGTTAAACGATATTGTACTCTCCTTCACGAAGGGCTCCACGCATGCTTCCCGAAAGTAATTAGGCCTTTCTGTGAGGGCTCTATTAATACTACATAGTAATTTAGTATATTTAGGTCAAGAAGTAGGCTATTCTGGATGCGTAAACAAATTTAGCCCGAGAGAGCACACGAGCGGTTCGCGGTTATTGTCGCTTTTAATGCGTACCCGAGTGCTTCGTGCTTGTCCAAACAGCGCCCACATACATTGTTACACTCCGGAAGTGATTGATATTTGTCGACCAGAATCGAATCTGTTTCGCATCAGGAGTGTGCATGGGAAGCTTGTGTCGAAGAAGGTCCACGGGAAAGAAATTCACACACACTTGATGATCTCGCTTGCATCTCTCTCGCTCGTCTCGCGCTCGCCACACCTTAGAGTAAACGCGGGCAGAACTCGCCCTCAGTAATCGGCTCTCTACGATTTTATGTATATATCTTATAAAGTATATATA
>LUCM01010139.1:0-21338 GCA_008360955.1 Fasciolopsis buskii
GTTGTGAGGGTGTGGACGCTGTATCTAGCTGCTCTGATTTTGGTACGTTTAGGCCTAGAGATCGCCATTTCCACAAAGTAAGACGGTAGGTATGGCGATATGGTTGTGCTATAAGGAATGCACCCGGGGGTGTCAAACGTTCTGTTCAATCGTATATTGGAAACTTGGCGAGAATTTTTGGTTCGATCTACTGGGACGTTGTCTACACTAAGGTTGTACCAACACTATCATGGATGCAGTCAAGGTTGCTGAGAATATAGTCCAACAGAAAGGGAACACTGATGATTTAGATTTCCACTTTACTTTCTCCCACTTCACCCTTCAGGGCGGGGCAACGGAAACTACTGTTTGCCGTACCAGATTAACTATCGGTTTTTCTGCTCGTGCGTTTGTTTACCTATGAACTAGATCATTTTTGCCAGGTCCATTCTTACTATGCCGTTCACGTTTCTGTGACAATTCTACACAACCCTGATTCTAGCTGTCTGAAATCCGACATTCTTGGTGATTGCCATGTTTTCCTGAGGCTGCTAACTGCGGGGTCTCCACCTGAAATACGGAAGCTCACTGAAAGAGCAGGTCGACTGACACCAAACAATTTCCACCTTTTGATTTTCTTCCTTCTCGTTCGGTCTTTCTAGATCCATCATCCACAATGGAACTCAGTATATGAGGAAAAAATCAAAATCCCGACATTATTTGGCGTGAGAAAAACAGGGCCAAATTTGGTTTGGTATTTTACCTCAACTGTGATCTTTAAAACTCCTTTTGGCATTGAGCCATACCCCTCTCTTGTTGCTTGTTTTCATGATTGCTTGCGAGGAGTGGAAATCCTAGATCAAATTAGCAAGTCACGTTGCTTTTATCTACCAAGTCCTGGTTGTTTTTCCCAATCGTTCTAGGTTCATGCCCACGCAGAACGCAGTCGATCCATGAACGCCAATCATAACACAAAATGCAAAGTTCGCCTAAATAGTGCACAGCCAAATTGTAAATCTCAAACCAAAAACACAACCAACTAGCAAATTTTACAATGCGAGATAAAGAATTTATTTGATACACAAGCGTAAACATACCCCAAGTGTGCAACCACAAAGACTAAAAACTAGGGCCAAACAAAATGGACACAACTATGCACGTAGTTTGCACAGGTCCCAAACGATGAGTGCCAAATTTGCTCGTTGATTTCAAAAAAATTATCACGTCTCCGCTGGTGAGCAACCGATTGCTTCGCTGCCCCTGTGTTAAAGTGACAAGTGGTGAAACAGCTTCTCCTCCAGGGCGATGGCCCTATCTCAGTTTGCGACGGTAGAAAATGGGGGAAGACATGTGGCTCTTTGTTCACCCTTCAGGAAACCAGCGCGGTTCACCTGCAAATACCACTTCAGCCGAATACGGACTTTTTTCGTGGCTCCGATGGGTTTTGTGGGCAGAAGAAAGGCACCAATGGAGATATACACTGACAAAGACACTAGCTTGGTAGGGTGTCTCAAGACTCAAAGACAGTATAAGTCGTCTTGTTGAAGAGAAAATTGTAAAATTCCATCTGGCAGAATTCTAGCTGCATTTCAGTGCCACTTCTTGTAGTCACTGTAGTGGTGTCCTGGAGCGCATGTTCCGATTAATGTGGGGGTTGTGGACAGTGCTAATAGAACAGATATTCGCCCAATAATTCTTTGGCTTTTGTTCTTTTGGATTTGAAGGTATCCAGGATAGTAGACTGCCGCTATTTGTGCTCTCTGACGCAAAAGAACGCCCGCTAATGAGGCCTAATATCCTTTTTATATTTAGTGACAGGAAAGGCCCACTGGTGGGTTGCGGCACCAAAAGTAATTACTCGCGTCGTCGAGGCAGATAAAACATATGGCGAACACCCTATGGCGGCAGTGGTTGGAAGAATACTAATCGACTATGCTTTCAAGAAAGAACCGGTTGATCAAAAAACGTAAATTTAAGGGTAGACCTGGTCATGGTATTCATAGAGACAGAGAACCGAGATTAGTGGCCGTCAGGAATCATAAGAGATTGTCAGATTGATGCCAACGGTCTGGTTCTAACAGTTATTTTTCTCACAGCTAAAGGCACAAAGCGTAGAGATATGCGGAAGTTGTGCTCACTGGAAGCAGTCGACTAGTGGCCGGCGTCTTAAGCTAGTGAGTATGCAGGTGTGCTGCTGTAAGTCCTCGCATACCACAGAGGAAAGGAGGTGGCAGAAGTATTGCTGTACCCTTCTGAACTCTAGCGCCTGGACAGCGTCAGTAAGAATAAAGAACCTGAGCGGACCGTTTTTCTAAGCCATTTGCTACACGACGGAATCTCGGCGGCCGGTCTGACTAGCTTGGTTGAATACTCTTTCACTCATTCTGTTCGATCCTCTTCCGATACCAGACCATTCCGTTCCAACTTACTCGTGATGAGACTCGTTTCGCTAGTCGACTGTTTCCGTCTCGGTGCCTCTACATTTGTCTACTTTGTCTTTGTGCTCTGTGCTTGAGATTAATTTGCGGACATTTGATGCAGTAACGGGCTACTTGACCTGAGGCGGCTTGTTTGTTCGCTATTGATAAGTGTTTCTATATTTTGTGCAGCCGGACACCTTAATCTCCAAAGTGGGCGTCAACTCAAATTTGGGTGCAACTGGTTCGTAAATATTACCCATTGAGGACATCTCTCAGGTGATCTCACGCGATAGGCTGTTACGCGGACGACTGATTTCAGGAAAGAGTACGATAAATTTGGACTAACTGGCATTACACAGTAGATGAAAACAAAGTGTGCAGATGTGCCTGCGTAGTTGATGCTTTAGCCTGTCTTTCATTTAGTATATATGCACTTAAGGCCCACTTTCTAGGAATTTTGTATTACCCGCTCCTTCCTGTACTTATGGGAGACTTATGTGGGCCACTCAGCGAGTGGGCGTCTGATTTGTTTTTCAAATTAACCGTTTTTACAAGTCCATCAGACACCGAAACTACTGGCAGGACGACACCAAGAGGATACGAATTAAATTGGGCTTGTTCGTCGCGGATTCTCAACAAGTCACCTGCCCTAATGAGCCTCGCACAAAGTAACCACTTCTTTCGAGCTCTTGGAGATGATACCTATTATCTCAGCCACAAGCTGCAGGCGATCCAGGTCAGATGATTGCCTAACCTCCACCCATGATGATATATCCGGCGAGGATAAAGGGGCTTTGGAAAATTACTTCGATTTTTAAAACAATACCAGAGGTTAAAGCCTTGCGGACGATATCGACGAATATATCAATAATTTAGAGTGTTTTTTTTTCACTATTAGTTCTGTATTGATTGGCTCTGTGTATAAAGTCATCTTCAGGCTTCTGTTGTTTGATCAGCGAAAATACTATCCCACAAGGCCGTAAGGTAACTTTCCATCGAGGCCACGCACATTCGGCATTGCATGCTCATCACCCAAAACCATTTTCATGCAGCGCTCCGCAAGCAACTTTCCCTAACTATCCCTCAACCGCATGCGTACATTGTAAGAGCAGACAGACTGCTTTGGGTCGAGTTGGCAGGATGGTTAGGATCTTTACTTCAAATCTTCTGCGGGAATTAGCCAGTCTGCCATCCGCTCGCAAGATATCCTAAAACATTTTTGTGCCTAACATTTTTATACGACCGGCCGTGGATGCTTACCCTATGCGGTCACTGTTGAATAACTTTGCTAACAGGTTGCAACATTCGGACGAAGTCACACTTCGCGAAATGAAGCTACTTAACTGCCAGAAACCGTTTACTCTTACCGGCTGATTTTCAAACCTTGTTAGCCAAAGCAGAGCCGTGAGCACTCGGGTCTACGATGAGTACCTGCTGGGTTCAGACAGATGGGACAAAGTCACAGCCATTATGGTACCGTTGAATTTTACCGCCGGCTCAATTTTGTCACTGCTGGCAACTGCGGACAACTGTCGCTCGGACCAGATGAAAAGGTGTAAGCCGTCAGTTCATATCTACAGCGGTTGAAAGCTCGTGAGTCCCCGAAAGTACAGGTCAGCTGGGTTGTTGAACAATTATACGCCCCTTAATGGACTAATATTTGCCTCACCGTGTATAGCAGTAGGCCAATTTTCAATAAACATGCCGAATCATCTCATTAGTTTGGGAAGGGAGTACAGCACGACCTTTGACTCCTTCCTAAACAGTGCTGTCTATTCAATGGATTTGACATATTTTGCAGTCTTTATCAATTTTACCGCGGTGATTCTTACACTTACCCTTGAGATTGAGATTGCCACCGACTTTAGGGGCGCAACCATGGCCTTCGCCGGCAAAATCCTGATGGCAGAACTGCGTATCCTCTGCTGCAAAGTTTACAAAGTAGATCACAGTAGTCGACGCCTAATGCATCTGAAATCGAATGCAAATGTCCCCCTTGAATCGTGCCACCTGCAAATACGTATCGCGCAGTCTAGTGCTCTCAGATCCCCAGAATCGGTCAGAAAAGTTTCCCAGGACACGTTGTCTCCGGAATCAGAGGGGAAATCAAAATCTGTTTCCCCGGAGCAGTAGGTTTCGTGTTGCGTGTCCAGGATATGGCCAGGGATAAGGGAAACCAAAAGAAAGGTTCAAAGTGGAGATTGACATCAGGGTTAATCCAATTGCAACTGATCAGCCTAAAAGGTTCAGTCGTAAAGCAAATTAATCATTTTGGCTTTTTGTTTTATTAAAAGAGTAGGCGGGATTGGTACATGCAATCAACCTAACCAAAAAGCTCTTTCCTTCCGAATTATACTCGAGTGACTTCTGGGATCCCGCTGGAAGTCCATTTAGTGAGATGGAAGCCGCGCTGTCTCCGCACACTAGCGAAACCCGTGGCTCGGTTTCCGGAAATGTCCACCACACAGAAAGGACCATGAACATCGTCCGAAATTGTTGATGACCTTGTCCCCCCTGCCTTGACCAACTCACACTCCGCCAGTTCATGCAGAACATAATCCTCGCAAAGAAGCAAGGATAATGCAAGCAATCAATGAGCTGTCATGCTGTAACTTGTTAGTGCCAAATCTACGTCATTCGAAAAATAGCTACGTCTCTTAATCTTCCGGCGAATTCACATGCAATTACTGTTGTTTTCTGTTAGCCCAATTTACCAATCTGACCATTCTAAAGCGACGTGAAATCTTGATCATTATGATTCACTACGGTCGTTGCATCAGCTTGCTCTTTTGGCGAGCTTCCTCGAAACTTTGAGGCGCAACAAAAAAGCAAACGGTTGAGTTTTCTAGATTTGGCAAAGGTTGTAGGGCAAACTCCATATGTTTTCTTGCAGCACTGATATCAGCGCGCTCTCCATGGACCCAAAGGTTTATGTTGTGCAACACCACCTCAGAATAACGGTTCATCATTCGTTTGACACTAAAAATCTCTCTTTCAAGCGCAACACCCTTTGAGGCAGAAACGCTCCGTTAGTCAGCGCAATTTTGACACACGGACAATGCGGCAGCGGTACTTCAGAACTATCCCAAAGAATTCTTGTTCCCCTTCTTATTGCCTCCAAAGTCATGAAGCTCTCTCGTTGCGTACTTGGTAGGTCACCTAAAAATGCAAAATACTCCGCAGTGAAAAGTATAGTTGCTTTTTCATGCTCTTCGGTAAGGCGATGCAAAAGGCCAAACCTCGACCACCGAAGCAGCATGAAGCATCCACTCCACAGCGGTGCCCACGATGCCTGGCGAACATCTGCTGCTTGTTCGACAATCCAACGCGCCTTTGGCCCGTCTCATACTGGTGGCAGATTAACTCATTCGTTCTCGCAGTTGACTGTGCTCACGTCTCGCGGATGAGACCACGTGAACCAGGTCGCATTTACTGATTTTTGGCCCATATCAGAAAGTCGGTTAACGTATGTGGATCCAATCCTTCCGTAACTGTTTACTAAAACGAACTGCAAGCAATGGATCCGCAGTCGCAACTATCCTAAAATCTGCCGACGTCGAGGTCTTATGAAGTCAGTGTTCTTGCAAGGCCATCTCGTTCTGACATGTTTATTTGGACCAGATAGAGCCTATAGCCGAGATAATCTAAGGCCTCTGCATTTTTATTGCAAATTCAGACACGGTGAAAACATCCTTCGTATACCTCTTCGCGGAAGTCAATTTGTCAATCAGATGTCAACCAAAAACTAAAAATTTTATTTTGTTGGCATTAGCAAGACACATGCATTCTGCATGATTATGACTTGCGGTAATCACAGAGAGAGGAAAATAAAACACACGAGCAAGGGATAGGAAGAACAGTGAGAAAATACAAATATGATCAATGAAGCTATATATGGCTCATATGTCTTCAGTAGTACTGAATGGTGCTTGGGCGGAATGAGTCAGGGACAGCCACGTGCATATTGCACGCTGAGACAGTTTGTCAACAACAGAAAGGGAAGTTTTCATGAAACAACGCGGGGAATGGAGATTAATACAAAACGGATATGACCCAGTGAACAAGGGGAAACAAATGAAGGCGCAAAAGTACCGATGCACCACAGGGGACACAAAGGTATATTAACCATTCCTAAGGAGGCTGTTCGTTAGTTCAATTCATCTCTTCGGTAACCAACGTCTATGGTTGGAAAATTTATTGAATATCTGTAAATTACTAAGGATAATTTATTTTTCAATGAGTTCCACTAGTAGAACTTCCGGTCCGTTTCACGCCTATTTCGATTTTTCGTCACTATCTGACAATCCATAGTTACTCTTCGACTCTTCCGTCTCCAAATCTTTTAGTGTCTTGCATTTCACCCCCTTAAGGCTATCAAAATGACTGAATTTTACTGAACCTTTGTTTGATTGCAGTTGCCCTGTTTTTGCGGGTTGTCGGTGAGTGTTCATGCGACTGTCCCCACTACTAGGTGTTACTTGCAAATACCAGCAAAATATGTGATATTCCATAATTTAATTTTAAATTCTAATCAGAATTCGTAATAGAAACCAGTGAAATGAGGTCTGCGGATTATGGCAAACAGGAAAGTGTAACCTACTCATGAAAGAAAGGCAGGTGCTTTACCCCCAACTTCTTCAGCTGCACATTCTGGCATGTTTTTCGGGTGATGCGAGTAAGAGAATGCCAAAAATTGGGTAAAGAACTTTGCGCGATGAAGGCTGAACGAAATGACGTGGCCTCGGGGTATGTTGTGTTAAGACTGCACCTGGCCAATTTTGTGTAGTAGAACAATGGGAGATCGTCTGTCCTTGGTGCCTACCTTGGTGAACATAAGAAATACCTCATTTTCTCCAATGAACAGATGATCGAAGAAATTTGGTGAGTTGCCCATTGCAGCGAAATAAGTTTGAAATGTCCCGGATATTGAAACGAATTTGCAGATGGTGGCAAAAGTAAAGCTTGTGACATCCCGCAGCTCGGCCAGAAAACATCCATCAAAACTCGTCTGAAATTGGACAGAGTTGCTGTATTTTTGCGCTGTGTGAGCTTTATGAAGTGAGAGTTCCCGAAAGACCCTCGAAAGTTGCAGGGCACACAATAGCACAAAAAGGCACAAGAGGTAGGTGGAGGGAAGCGAACAAAAACTTTGGCTTAGGAGGATTTACCAACGGAGTTAGAGAACTCCTCGGTCATTTTGAATGACGCTGCGATGATGCAGTTATAAGTATAAGGACTTCCGCCCTTCATTAGTTCGTCCCAATTGTTGTAGCCGATATTGAGAAGCTCTGCGAAGGCGGGATCTCGTTTTTTGTCATTTGGGTTTTCGCAGCGAGTCAAAACTGGAAAATGGGAATTTCAGGATTTGCTGAATCACAGCATTAAAATGCCCTATAGCGGTCTGCATCTGAACAGTGCATAGTCTACCAGCAAATGCACCTGATGAATGTTTCATCACACAAGTGAGGCTGCACAGCTAGCAGGACGGATGCTTCCGCTGTATCCAACCGTCCTTTCGTCAAGGCGCGGGCCAGTTTACCCCAGTAACAGTGGTCAACGAGTATGTCCAATTTGGCGAACTGGAGAAGTATCACGCAGGTAATTTTTATTCTAAAAAGCTACGTTGATATATGCTTACTATTCCCAGCCAAACGGAAGCATTTCGTTCGTCTAAGGATGATGAAATGTCTGATTACCACCATGAAGACGACAAAGGAAAACAGAGTTGTGCCTGTTTGGCTGACTATGTTAGGTGCATAAATAACGAAAAGGCCAATATAAGGAGCAATTTCTCTTATACTATGGTCCCTTAGCCCCAAGGGAGGCCTTACGGAAAGACGAGTGCACTAATTCTCGCATCTACCATTTTTTGCGTGCACCTGGCAATCATCGCAAATGACGTTCACAGAAAGTAATGTGTAGACCATTGTCCACAATTACACAGCTCTTGTTGGAACATGAGGCAGTTTTCAACATACATCTGTGGCTGCACTTGCTATTGGAAGTCTGTCGACTGAGACCACTCGATCTACATTCCGAGTTTTTGTATGAATCTTTCACACAGGTTATCTAACAAACCGTGACGTGAAGACTGCTGCAGGCCAAACGTTTTCTGTTGTCCCATTAAGGGAGCATCGGAACCTGGAATGTTTTCGCCGCTTTGTTTTCGAGGATAATCCTTGCACTGTCATGGACGTTTATCATGTTTGGGAACTAGTAATTGAGAGAGAGAACAACGTGCACGGACTGAAATTCGAATAATGTAGCTCTGATTAAGGGCCACCCTGGCAAAACCCAGCTTATTGCGGAAAAAAAGCGCAAATTTTCGCATTGAACCACGTGGAGAAATTATTTGAACGAACCCCTACCTTTGAAAGGTGCGCTCGATTTCCAGTTCACGAGTTTGTTGAGTATTGTGGAGACCTTTCACTTCGGTGTTGTACAATACAAAAATTTTACTTATGCCAAATAACAATTACTCGGTTGTCTATCCCATCCTGCACATTAGGTGGGTGTGAATGGTTTTTTAACTTATCCGTATGGACTTGTAATACTAAAGTAATACTGCGTGTCACTGCCGCCTTGCTTTCACTAATTCCAACGAGTTCGAGAAAGCCTCTCTCTCATTTTACTGGTACCATAAGTACCAAATGCGTTCGGAATATTTTTTCCGATTTTCTTCTTCATCGAGTTCTCCTTTGACCTACCGTGGCCGTTTTCAACCACGCACGGCTGAAAGGCAGCAACAGTGTCCTTTGCCATCCGATGTTTTCATCAAGATTAAGGATGTTTACAAAATTGAGCTTGCCCCCGCACCGTTTCGGCGAAAGTTATGACGTTCCTGTGCTTAAGTCCCGCGGTGAGCCAGCCCCAATTAGTAATCACCAAAGAAAAACTTTCTGCAAGGCACAGACCTGCATGAAAATTTTGAACGATGTACCTGGATGCAATCATTCTCACGAACCGTGTGGAGAACGTTAGGGTAAATTCCATCCTGCTTTTATGTACAGCGTTCCGCAAGCAGAATAAACTGTACAGTGAGTCTATTAAGGACGAGGAGCCTATTGCTAGATGTTGGACCATTTCGAAATTGGGCCTCATTGTAATCCACCAATAATGTCGCTCCAGTTGCTCATCAGCACTGGTGGTGACTCCCATGGAGAATGCATCTGGGCTATCGTGAAAACAGGCATCCCAGAACACCTTAATGAAGACAAGCTGGTAAGGAGTGAATATTTGGTTGTCACTGGCACGCATTAAACCGCGAAATATCCTAAATGGGAACGTGTTTGAACCTAAGGGGTTTGTTGTAGCGCAATGTAGACGCTTTTGTGAGACGCAACGTTCAGGAAACTTACGTGAAAGCAGGCAAACGGAGCATGCAACAATTGCTTCAATAGAGGGGACTAGCATTCGTGAACGTGGCAAAGCCAAGCCATTTCCGAGAGTTTATGTTGCAAGGTAAGATATCTACGTTAGTTTACCTAAGTAAATCCAAGATGTTAAACCGCTTTACCACTAATTTTACAAAATTATTGTCGATCTGTAAGCCAGTGATTTAGTTTAAAATAGCTGAGCGCAATCGTTCAGTACGATTTGCTTTGGTGTCACAGTAAAACTATGGAAACCCGGGCCCCAAGACCAAGGACTGAAGAAGAACGTTCTGGTTTTCCACCAATTTTACAACTGCACGTATTGCAATACTTGTGTGACTCATCGTTTACCTGTTCTTCGGTTTTGTGGCTTCGTCGATTGAACTGCATCCACTGCCGAGTTCAAATTTTCCGTAGTTGAATTCTTTTTATTGCAGTACTGGACATGTTTCAGTGCCTATTCATCCAGATGCTATTAGAATCAGCAGCTGGGAAAAGGTTATCTTTGACGTCATTATCGGGAGTCGCCGAGTTACTCCGCACTAGGGCGGCGTTTTGCAGGAAAGCGGATGGCAACAGGAGCGACAACAAACCGAGAAGTATCAATCATCGAAGGAGATATTACCACTCAATAAAGAAGATATTGACCATCACCGAAGGCTACAGTAACCGTCATCTGATTGTCTTTAATATTTTGGTTGAGGGCTACTAGGATAAAACTCAGTTGCCACCGAGGTGAGTGTCATAGATAAACTCATGATGCTTGAGCATTAAGAAATGATATGCATGGTATGATGATAATATAATGAACGACCGCTCAGGAAAGGAAAACCCGAAGTATGTTCTGTGGTGGATGGTCAATGGAATGTGACAGGCGGGAGTGGAGAAAGCAGAAAGAAATTATGAAATCCAAGGGTGGTGGTTTCCATGGAAGAAATGACTTCACAAACCTTCCTGTAACTAGTTGATTGATCCGGGGAGTTAGCTTGGACGGCTCTTATTCCCGATATGAATGAACGCTGCATTCCAAGTAACACGCCACAGAACTTAGCTCTTCAAAGTGGACAATATGAAAGCCGTATATTAAGTCCATTCCTTCGATCTAAACAAATAAATCTTAAACGTGAAATAGGAACAACCGAACTATGAAAATTAATGCAGCATTCAGAAGGTGGAATTTTTCGGTGGAAAAAGCTGCTTGGTGTTTTTGATGTGAAATTCCTTCCGTTTCTCCTATGTTGGATGATTACCCTGTTTTACTTAATGCTTCAGTGAGGGATCTTGTTTTGCTCTACTTATGCGCATTCAAATCTTTAAACTATCTTTCGAAAAATGCTGAGTGCAAACAAATCATTAAATTTCTGGACTAATCTGTCCTGCACAAGGAATCCAAAATCTTGTCCTATCTTTAGATCCTGCACATTACGATATTTGGCAATTTTTAATGCCCGATGAACTCACAGACGCGCCTTGGATTAAGTCGAAGATGTATCCGTTATGCATATTCTTGGTCCCTCCAGCAGAACGATTTGTTGCTCCAAAACCAGGAACATTCTAGATGCGTTCAATTAGAATAAGTCTGCTTGGTTCATAAACGGATCCATCTCAAACTACTTTCCCCCTCTCCATACGCCTTTTGTCTCAAGTACTTCAGTCTTATAATTCCTAATTCTAGACCCTCTTTATTATGTAACTTCACCCTACTCAAACTCTCTGCTTTGGAACAAGCTTTCTAGTTCCTTGCTTCATTGTCCAAAAAACAACACATTTAGGCCCACTTTGATCATTTACCCAACGGTAAATGATGTCCCAACATTGTCTGATGCGAACATTTTTGAGACTGAAACATTAGAACCTTGTCCCTATTACTAGTACAACCAATTTATCTATTCAAAATGGGTAATCGGAGCAGATGCGCCCACAAGTGTAAGTTGACCCCACTTAACCAACTACTAAACTTTTAAATCCTGATAAGTAAATTCCCCGCCTGCCCCTTCCTTAACCACGTGCTTAGCAAAATAGGGCTTTTGTGAAATTCTGTTTCTTCTTCCTGATGTACAAATGTATAACTTCGGTGCTTCACCATTCGATTTCTATCTCTCTCGCTCCCTTACCACACATATGAAACTAGGCCACCTTGCCATAGGTACTCTGCTGTATTCCTTTGCTTCAAACCAGTTCCACTCAACTACGCAATGCCCCTTATGAGACTGCTGGAATCTGGTTCCTTGCCACCTCCTATTAATCTACCACAACCTTTGAAAATTCCTTCCTTCATTGGCCACCCCGTTTCACGTTGGTAGCTTTGACCGATTATTCTTTTGAAGCAACGATAAATAAAAACTTTGCTTTTACCCTTCGACCTCTAAACAAAACCTCAGCCTTTGCAACTTTCGGAGAATTTCGTCCTGCAGATCAAGGTTCAACTGTGTGCCAAAACCCGACCAATCGACTCCCATTTTGCCGCTGTTGTATAATGACTATCACAAACACAAATATTGCATTTGGCAACCCAAGATCTTTACTTGATACAGAAAACTGTGAGATTTAGCAGTCCCTTCTGCGGCAGTTACTCAGGTCATCCCTCTCATCCGTTCTTATTTACCAGGCTGTTGCCTCTCTTCAATAGTCTAGGTAGAAAGTGTGTCATGATGGAGCACATGGTGGGATAGGTTATTGAGGGAAGCGCACAGATGCGAAGCAACTGTGTGTAATTAGATTAATTCCTCTGCGGATTTCACAGAGAAAATTGGAAATTGGTACAATCAGTGATTCATACGGATCCACATTGAAGTGACAGCCAGAAAGTGCTACCATGCTGGATTTTCCGGCTCACCACTTTTAATAAATACTTGCATTGACGCTGCTGAAGGTTTGTCACTTGCGTGGGCATTTTGGAACTCATCGTCTAGGTGCATTCCTTCTTTACGTTGCTTTTTGTTGCAGCTTTTATATGAAATGCCGCCATGCAAATTAAACCCCGCCAAAGATTTCGCTAACTTTTATCTACCACCAAGGTCCCCACATCAGATCGCCTGATTAGACTTCATTGTCCAAACTCTCAAACCAACATCCACTCGTAGCAACCTGACCCACAACGACCTTTAGGCTAACAATTGCCTATTTGCCTTTTACCCACCATTACATCCTTTATTTCTGTACTTGACCAAAAGTTTCGGTCACATATGCCCAAAAGCTTTAACCCTTTTCCTATTCCATAATGATTAATGTTGACTTAGCTGGCCAGTCCCGCGGATATTAACTTCGGCAGATGATTTTCTTCCGTTCCTAAATTATTTTCACGCCATTTGTATCACTGACAACGACTGTTCATGCTCGATTTATCAATCAGTCCAGAGCGATCTGCGCTACACCGATCCTCGCAGTGAGTTGTCTTCTCTGTTTTCGATCAACTAGAGCGTTTTGTGGTAGTCATGAGACCTTGAGAACTTTTTCCCAGTCAGAAAAAGTTGCCAGATGTTTTTAGACATCTTGCTTGGTACCGATCCTCACTTAAAAGTTCTGCTGATTTTCTACCTGATATTTAACCATGACATTGATAGCTTCGACACGGCGCTCTGTCAAATGCTATTATATTGTAAACCGTAAGAATCATTGATCCATCTATCGTTTTTCGCGAATAGTTGAACCCAGAAGCATGCCTACCCATCTTTTCTAGTTCTGTCACTTTTCAACAATGACCAGTCGCTGAAAATCAACGTGACACATAGACCGGTAGATTCTTTCTCTTATCGTCGCATTTCTGCAGTTTCCGACGGACCTTCGTGGCTGCCGTCGGAATTAGCTTGTTTATATAGTCTCCATCAATTAAGCATTGCTTAAAAACGTTTTTTGAGGTACATGGAGCCCTTCTTCGCACAAATTATCGAATTGTTTAATTCTGTTGGACCATATTTTGACCAACCTTTAACTGCAATTCTAGCGACTTTGTTCTTCTGAATAGCTTGATTAACCAAACGTTGACCGCCAAGCGCGGTCGCCATTTGCGCGTTCCTCACGCACGCTTCGCTCGCACGCTCCCGTCAAATTATTCTAAAACTACTATCGCCTCCAACTCTTTTCTTTTACAGATCAAGTGTCAGGATCGCTAGTAATTCAATTGTACCGAGCTGAGTAAAAGTGACGAGCTGAGTAAAAGTGACGGGAAATTGGTCACAAAGCTAAGGGCAAACAAACGTGATACGAGACTCGCGTGAGGACAAGCGGTTCTGCAAATTGGCGAGCCCAAAGTGATTATCTGAGCACATGAGTCTCTATTCCTTTTTGCTGGCACCCAGTTTACAGTTTTAAGGTTAAATATCACCGCTGTGTTAATAATCTGTTTGCGAATTGAATTTACATGTTTATACTTACTGGCTGAGGTCTTCCGTGGGTATTTTCCGGCGCGTTCTGTTCTCGCTGCTTCTTTCGTTTTAAAAATACGATGCCATGTCCACAGAGCGAAAACCGTCGGCAGACCCAACATCAGGTTCGATAACTCTCCAAATACCGTCGTTCGAGCCGTCTGATCCTTAACCCTGGTGTGCTTTAGTTGAATTGGAGTTTGAGAATTGCAGGATAACTAGCTACGCCAGCTGTTTTAGGTGAGTGGCTGACAGTCTTTCTCCAGATGCAATCCTTCAGGTCAGGGACATCATTGCATCTTCGCATTGTTGTAGCGCTTTGAAAGAGGCGGTTATATCTCGGACTGCCCCCGCGGAAGATCAACGCATCCGACAACAAATTCAAGGGATCGAGCTGGGAAGTAGGAAGCTCTTGGGATTATTGCAGCAAATGCGGTGTCTTAAAGGCGCAACGTTCGGCAACGAACCTACGTTAAGAGAGCCGTGGTTTCAACGGTTCCCACCACATCTGCCTCCGTTGCTTAGTACTGCCCGAAAATATTTACTAGAAGAAACGGCCGAAATTTCTGACAACGTTATGTCACGCTGCAGCCCGGGTGCTTCAATTTTGAATACCTTTCCGTCGATAGTGACGAGACTTCCACCTTGAAACGTTGCTCCTGTGAAGCTAAAAAATAATTGTTATGGAAATAGAGTGAATATGTTATAGGGCATGTTTCGGAAATTAAGAAAATGGTAATCTAGAGAACCTGATCATTGTTTAAACGGACGATTTTGGGTATAAATACACGTGAAACCGAAAATGGCGTCACTTGCGCTCTCATGGCTGCCACGGCTGTTCGTGCGGTCGCTGCTGCTGCCCATATTAAAGATACTGCAGTGTTTAGATGTCACGTTCGCCGTTTTTATGCTAGTTTTTCCGGTTTTGAATCTGATTTAGAAATCAAAGTGGTCGTCGGTAAGTCTGTTATCTTCTCAAGCAATATTTATTTGGAGGATTCCAAATACTGACTGTTATTACACGCGCAATCGTAAGCTAACCCCAGAGCGGGAGTCGCACGTGATTAGCATAATGGATATTTTTGGAAATTCTAGAGAGGTTTGTCGATATGCGCGGGATAAGTTCAACCGCCTAGTTAGAGTTCGGGATATTGATAGTAAATTCCGGTTAATGGATGACCGGAACGACGTCGTTCGCGCAAAAGATTTATTGCGCGGACAAGATAGTCTCAGGTTACTTAGACGGGAGAATGTAGTTAGGTTTGCGTTTTTCGTGCCTGATAGTGTCAGGCACGAAAAAAGTGTAAAGTGGGCACTAAGTTTTGGTATTTTTACGACTAATGGGGTTGAGGTAGAAAATAGGCATTGTCTATCAGCACAAGCGTTATTAATACTAATGTTCACCATTTCCATTGCAGGTAGACCTGATGAGCCCAAGAAGACGTCGGACAGATGAAGAGGAGGCAAACAAAGGACGACGGATGTGCAAGGAACAAGGACCGCGGGAGGGACGGGATTGACGAGAACGCCCCCACGGCTCCTTTTGGGGCCACCACTATTTGATTACGGTCACCGATTTCCAAAATGGGTTATTTCTGTTATGAGTTCATTGTGTGTATTAGGTTGTTGGTACGTGAGTCTTCTTTCACGTGCGCAACAAAGGTTGGGGTTTTAGTGCTCATTCGTTTAGGAGTAGTGAAACTAGTCCACTGTACGCATGTAAATGTTAGAAGTGTATGCTGAGGCAGACAGGTTTGCGTTTCCCTAGAGATGCTTATAGGTGTCGTTCGCCATATATACCTGGCCAAAGGGAGAGGGCGATTGACATAACACGGGGTTGGCAGAGGGGTCGTACGTTTTGCCGTTGGTCATTATAGGCATATATCGCACGACTAAGTGGTTGACGGGTAAATACATGTATTTTCAGATATATGTAGATTTATGTATATATACATATATATATTAGCATGTGTCTACTATAAACGCGTATAGGGATTTATTAAGTTCTGCCATTTTAATGTCCACATTTAATACCTAGAGGTGTACATTTATTTCCTCACATGTTTTAGTATCTACATGTATATATATACGGATACATAAATGTGCATGTAAATACACACATTTTGGCCACTTTATATCGATTTGAGTCATACCTAAATGCATTAAATGGACAAACAATTCATGTGACGATTAAGCAGCCAAAAATGTATATAAATATTATATCACCATGGTGCATACGTATGCTCACATGTATATATACACATTGATACATATGCATACATATATGTAAGTTATATTTAGGTAGACATCCTCGCTATTTTGGGGCAGACAGATATTTATATAAATTTTCAATTTCCCAGCCATCAACGAAAATACGCAATACAAAACGGTCATTTTCACTATCACAGCCATTACTTTCTAACGGTTTGGCATGCTAAATGGACATTTTTTATTTTTCTGTACAAAATAACATCAATATTATCCTCCTAGCTTCGCTGCTTCTGATGGATCACTTTTTCACCACGTTGAAAAATTATATCAGCTGACATTTAACAGCAACCGTTACCAGTTATCGTGGGGTGGACAGTTATAACTATCACCTATCGCGGGTGGACGAGTTACGTCCAATGGTTTGAACGCCCGCAAAACATGGCCGTTTCGCGGGGGTGGAACTTTAGCAACTACCCCTTTCCATCCCGTGAGCTGCATCTTTGTCTTTGCAGGACGAATTAACAACAGTTCTGACGAGGATCGACGCATCGGTATAGCGGCTCACAGTCGATAGTGATCGGCGACGAGATCGATCAATCGCGCGTCGCGGCGGGCGCCGTAGCCCCTCTCACAAGCGACCCTTCCTGCCATCCGATGAAGGTTACCGTAAGTATCATAACCGCTTGGGTAGCTTAGCAAAACGATGTGACCCAAGTTACACCTTTCCGGGCAAGAGACAGGGAAACTAAGTTCCTGGTTCGTGGTCGCGGCACATGACACCGGGCTAGCAAGTAGTTGTTGCCCCATTAACGTCAAAGACTTGACGACCAACAGGCTATCCCTGGTGGATACAGGTGCTGAGGCTACCCTAATCCCCCGCGACTCGAGCAATCTGATCGCTGCGCAGGAAGGGACGCAACGGGCTGCGAATGGCACCGATATCCACACGCAAGGACATCGTTCCCTCACCATAGATCTAGATCTGAATCTTAAGCTTCGTTGGGTGTTCATTGTCGCCAACGTCCCATACCCTATTACTGGCATAGATATCCTAAAGAATTTTGATCTGCTAGTCAATCTTGGAGAAGGAAAATAGTAGAAAGGCAAACGTCGCTTTTACCCCGTCTTTAACTAAATCAAGCAGCAGTAAGCTAAACCGCCGGCCCAACAGCCATACAATGAGCTACTTCGCCACTACCCGGACATTTCCACAAGCCGGCCCACTTCCCGCCGTCAATAAAAAGGTAACTCACCATATCGAAACCACAGGACCCCCCCCATTCAGCAGGCCTCATCGCCTAGCCCTTGACAATTTCCGCCTGGCCAAGGCGGAATTTGACCACATGTTGGAACTAGGAATCATCCGACCTTCAAGCTATTGGGCCGGTCAGCTTCACACTGTCCTTAAGGCCAATGGCGATTTGCGACCATTTACAGACTGCAGGGCACTGAACAGGGTCACCATTCCCGATAAAGACCCGGTTCCCCACGTACAGGACCCCACTTCGTCGCTGTCCAGTTGCAAGATATTCAGCCGCATATACTCAGTTTGGGCAAAACATCAGATCCCGTAGAAGAGAAAGACGTACCAATAACTGGGGTGACCATAAATTTTCGACTGTTCGAGTTCGTGAGGATGCCCTTCGGGCTCAGCAGTTCAGCTCAAGACTTCCAAAGGTTTATGCAGTAGGTCATGCGCGAGTTGGAGAATATTTCTGTGTTCCCAGACGATATCCTAGTAGCTAGGCCCTCGGAGAAGCAAAACTCCGCTCACCTACGGACTCTTTTTGAACGCCTCAACAAAAATGGCTTTGCAAATGACGCCTCAAAGTGTGGGCTTGGAAAAATCAGCGTCATATTCCTGTGACACACCCTATCATCCTCGGGTAGAGCTCCCTTGCCAGATAAGGTCATTGCTATTAGGGCCTACCCAGTGCCCTATTCGTATCGGCAGTTACGGCAATTTTTTGCATAGTTAACTTCAACGGGCGTTTTATTTCTAACTGAGTGAAAGCAATTACCCCCTTACGGATTTGTTATGGGGCTTTAAGCGCAACTTCGCCTTCACCGAGGGGGCGAAACAGGCTTTCACTTCCACTAAAGAGGCTATCACCAAAATATCGCTAATCGCACATCCTGGCCCGAGAGCGCCCATGTCTCCGATAACCAACGCCTCATACATTGCAGTCGGAGGTGTACTTTAGCAGTAAACCAACGGTTCTCGAAGCCTCTAGATTTATTTTCCAATTGCCTGCAGCTGGCAGAGACCAGATATAGCACGGTCGGCAGGGAGTTGCTCGCCATCTTCCTAGCTGTCCGGCACTTTAGGCATGCATTAGAAGGTCGCCCATTCAAGTTGCTCACAAATCACAAACCGGTGATATACGCGGGGCATTCAGCCTCTGATTAGTAATCGCCACGCAAGATCCACCATTTAGACTTTGTTTTGCGGTTCAGTTCGGATATACGACATGTTTTGGGGCAGGTAACTCCGCCTCTGATGCACTTTCTCCGATACACTAGCTTCGTCTGTATTTGACACGGAAAATCTACCTCAATAAAATGACACAGGCCCACATGGTAGATCCTGATATCGACAAACTTCGAGGAGACGGCTCCTTAAACTTAGCGGTCGTACCTATCACAGAGTCGAAGAATACAATTCTTTGCGACATACCGCAAGTTCATCCAAGGCCGGTCGTTGGAGCATCCAACGGTTGTACCACATTTCCCACGTTGCACAACCTCGCCCAGACGGGTTTGGCTTCTTCAGTGAGGCTAACGGCGAAGCGGATTTTGTACTTCAACGGCAAACATGACGTGCGCCATTGGGCCCGCGCCTGCCTCCAAAGCCGGAAAACGAAATTTCATCGAAATGCTAAAGCTGTTTTAGTCAATTTTCCCGAACCCGAGACAAGTCTTTACCACGTACACGTTGACCTTTCCCGCCGTTGCACGCCTATGTCTACATGCTCACCTCTGTAGATCGGTTTACTCGCTAACCATGGGCCATACCAATTTCCTGTCCTGCTTCACAAGAGGCCTCGAAAGCATTCTTGGCAGGTTGGGTATAGTTGGGTATAGTTCGTTGCCCCGTAGTAGTGGCCACCGATCTTGGCTCATATTTCGACGTAGCGCTTTGAAATGTGATTAAAACATTCAGATGTAAGCGTATTAGAACAACTGCTTACCACCCACAAGCTAACGGTCTAATGGAAAGATTCCCCCGGCGGCTAAAAGCTGCTCTGCGAACCAGGGCCACCCAGCTTTGGAGCGAAATGCTGCCGTTAGCTCTTTTAAGCCTTCGTAGTTCTGTTAAGGAATAAATGCGCACTACGCCAAACGACCTTGTATTTGGTTGTACACACCGCCTCCATGGGGAGCTGGTGTCCTCATCGAGGCCCAAGCAATTCAAATATGGTGACTATGCAAAACGTCTCACGCAACACATGCAAATGCACCATACCAGTCCACGGCGGGGCCAGCGACCTTCGGGTTGCATTCCAACCGCATTGAGTACTTCAACTCACTTTCTCGTGCGTGTTGATGGCGTCTTACCGCCACTGCAATTACCGTATGCCGGTCCGTTTTGTGTGCTAGAGCGCCGTCCCAAGACGTTCATTTAGGGCATTGCCGGCCAACACGACATGGCTCCATTGATCACATCAAACCTGCCACCATGGAATGCGGGCCTAACGACGGGCTCCTTTTATCAAATGAGTCCAGTCAACCTGGTTGATCCCAGCCATTACCAGCGCCGCCCGTGGAGATTGCTGGTGGGGCTGAAGCCACAATACCACCAATTACACCGGAAGTTACGGAAATGAGAAACAGCCTTGGCGGCCGCAGGGTAACACAACTCGTTTGCTACGACTTTTACATCAGATAGTTGAATGCTGTCACGTCGTAAGAGCATAATTGCACTTAATAGGATGACATGTTTACCGCGATAATGTATGCGCGGACATGACGCCCGTGTTAAACCGACAAGAACGGCACCGAACGCAGTTAGGTGCTCGCCACCGGGTCGAACATCAACAGGTGCTCATGAGCACCGTTTCCACCAGTTTGCCGTTGTCTCATTCTCTCTCAGTAGATTCCCAGGACCAAGGCGATTCTACGGACTTCGGCACGACAGTCACTAGTCACATGGTCGACATTGTGCACGCGCCAGAGGACAAGGAGAACTCGAGGTTAGATGTTCGTAATCGAGCCCGCTTGGCGAAGATTCTGGAAGAGGGTGGGACCCATGGTCGTAGGTCACAGCGAGATCCAACGTTTTGACCGACGCACATCGAGCGGGCTGCTCTGCTGCAGACGTTAGCGGTCGCAAATATGCCGAAGGACCAAATCTCCTATGTTCACCTCTAAACAGTTTTTCTCTGGTTGGCTCGCCGGGGGCAAGGTCAGTTCTGAAAAACTGGCACCCACGGGACCATAAACTGAATGGCAAATTTTCCGATTGGCGACCAGTGCCAAATCACAAAACATCCGCAAGTTTCCGGCTTGTTCCGTAGGCCCCAATCAAGGCCCTTCTCTGGCGGTCTGCTTGGATGAAGCCCCTGAAGCCGTACTTGGAACTTTTATTCCAGATAGCTCGTTTAACCGAACGCTGATCGCCAAGCGCGGTCGCCATTTCCCCGTTGCTCACACGCACTTCGCTCGCACGCTCCTATCTTTTTTCTTGTACCAATCAAGCGTCAGGGTTGACAGTAATGCAATCGTACCAAGCTGAGTACGAGTGACGCAAAATTGGTCACAAAGGTTAAAGGCAAACTAATATAGTAGGAGATTTGCGTTTGGAAAATCCATTCTGCACCACTATAGCAGTGCTGGTGCAGTCTAAATTTAGACAACGTCCCAGTAGATCGAACCAAAGACTCCACAGTTGGACAAAACGTTTGACACCCCCGGGTGCATTCCTTATAGCACAACCATATCGCCATACCTACCGTCTTACTTTGTGGAAATGGCGATCTCTAGGCCTAAAC